>CM060702.1:118282687-118547656 GCA_030686995.1 Artemisia argyi
ATGTGACATTGTTTGGTTGCTAGGAGTTATGAGACAAGACCTTGTTTGGTTTGAAGAGTTATTGCAAAAACCTACTGCAGACCCGGCGGTACCCTGGGGGTACACGGGCGGAACCCATCTGAGGGTTCCGCCTGATCCGCCAGACATGCAGAATAGTTTGCTATAAATACCAAACCATTTGTTTGTTTTGTGTAACCCTTTAGGACTTATTTTCACATATTCTCTCAACTAACTCAGTAACCCTTGACTTGTGTGATTCTCTTATGTAGCAAGGAACTCCACAAGATCATTCAAGAAGTTGCAAGCTTCAACTCTAAAGTTGCAAGTCTTGGTAGCTTGGTCATGTATAAGCTTTGGTAGTTTATACTTCATGTGTGTCATGTATGTAGAAGTTATTGGTTAGTATTTTAGGCCTCAAAATACGTAGTGTGTCGGGAGTTGTTGTACCCTAGTAAAAGAACTAACGGGAGTGGTTGTACCCTTGGTAAAGAACTCGACATCTAGCTTTGTGTCGGTAAAAGTATAAGCGACGAATGGGAGTGGTTGTACCCTTGTAAAAGAACTCGACATCTAGCTTTGTGTCGGTAAAAGTATAAGCGACGTGTAATTTTTTCTCCGCCGGTGAAAGGAGCTTGTTGATTAGTGCTTATAACTCTCGAGTTGGAAACTCGGGGCGTGGATGTAGGGCAAGGAAAAAGAGTCCTTGTAGCCGAACCACGATAAACAATCGTGTTGTGGTTTGATCGTTTCTTTCTTTATCTTTGCTTATTACATGTTGTTCTTTAGTTATAATTGCTAGTTACATACAAAGCTTTTCAAAGAACTAAACAAGTAAAGACGTGTTTGTATCTTCAAACAAAAGTAAAGCTTTCCAAATAACTAAACAAGCAAAATCAAGATTATCACAAGCAAAGCTTTTTAATATATGAAACTAGTAAAGTTAGAATTGATATTTACATAAAAAGCTTTTCAAAGAATCAAACATATAACTTTGTGTTCATATCTTTAAGCAAACGTTAAAGATATTCAAGTGAAAAAGAATCTAAAAAGCGGTAAACTATTCAACCCTCCCTTCTAGTTTTCCACAGGGATGATTTAGGGTAATAATTGATCAAATAATCACGAATTCAGGCTTAAATGACACCTTAAAAGCGGTACACTTTTCGCCTCATCAGTCTCCATATCCGAGCCTTAAAAGGTAACAATCTTTCCTTCAAGTAATTTGTTGCTTAAAGTTTCATGTGTATGTATTTTGTCATTTGAGTTTCTTGTTTGATTTAAAGTATTCTGATTTAGGGTTCCTGAATATGTGATCTTTGGGCAATTTGATAATGTGATATGTTTTTTAGCTTTTGTTAATGAACTTTTTCTTTGAAAATAATAGAGATATGAAATCTTACATATGCCCAACAACTGCTCGATAAAAGGTTGAATGAGATGGCTACATTAAGAACTCCTAAACAAACACATTTACGTCACATCACTATGCAAGATCTAAGGGACTAAGGCTGCATCTTAACTAAAAGTACATGACCGGGTGATATTGGTGGTGGTACCAAATGCTTCGTTTATCCAAATGGTTTGCTTATCTTTTGAGGAAAACCAGTTTGACATACACGAGATAGGAGTTGCTTATTTCATATTAAATATGATAGTTACATTCCTTTTACTTCTATATATAAAACTTCAATCAGAATGACTAATTAAAGATGAAAAAGCAAAGATTCAAGTCACACAAGAGAAGGAGAAATCAAAACAGCCGCCAGCTAAACATAGTTTTTGAACATAACAAGGTTTTTGGCAACTAGAATTTTAAAGAGGGTACACAAGAAAAGCAAGTTTAAGACACTTGCAAAACATGAAGAAGAAAACTTTCCTTGACACGCAGTTGAGTTCTAACGTTCCCTTCCATCACAAGACGTACCTTAAAAGTAGGATAAACTAGTAGTAGTAAGTGTTGTTAAAAACAGAGGGGTCTCGGAAGAGTGTGCAATAGGTGCCGTCACACATGGCCTCCACTTAAAAGGGGTCACCTTGGCTCTAATCCACTCTCAAATTGGAAAAGCAATTTTTCCAAGACATACGACACTTAGTGCGACCTTTGGGCTCCACAGGGTATTTGGGTGTTTTATTCAAAATAATTTTTCCAGTATCAACATCCAAGACAAGTGCTTCAATCATTAGTTCGCCATTGGCGGGTACCGCCAGGACGGATTTCTACAGCTGAAGTGTGCCAACGATTAATACTAATAATCACCTATCAAGATATAAATATTAATAAGAAAAGATAGTGAGATTATACCTCTTTTATTTCCGAGATCACCTATTTCAACAAGAAAAGAGTTGTTTTGCTCTTGTATCATAAAATAAAAGCAGAGGGTTTTGATTAGCACTTGGAGCAAACATATTAACAGGTGGTGGTTTGTAGCGGTAACACGGTTATCGTTGGCAGGAAAGCGGTGTTCGCTGCTACAAATAAACAACAAAGAGTATAATTGATTCAATGATTTTAATATGGTGTTTGTACGTGTGTTTATGATGAGGCGAAAAATGATCCGTTTTTAGGGGGTCATTTAAGCCCGAATCCGACTTTATTTGATCAAATATTGCCCTAAATCGTTCCTTTTGTGATTTTAGGTGTTTGGAGAGTGAATTCTGGAAAAGAAGCTATTTTGGACGTTTTTGGAGCATAAAAGTGAAGAAAACGGCTAAGTACCTAATTTACATGCTGAAAATACAAGGTGACGGCGTCAAGACCATCAGCTTGACGGCGTCAGACATGAAGAATTAAATATCGAAGGTGGTGACGGCGTCAGACGGACTCGTGACGGCGTCAAAGTGGCAAAATTAATATACCGTGGGTGGTGACGGCGTCACATAGGCCGTCATAAGTGGATCAAGGCCGTCCGAGGAAGTATATGGCGGCGAGGTGACGGCGTCAGAAGTTACTCTTGACGCCGTCAGACTGTTTTTCCTATATATAGTTTTCTAGTTTTTTCATTAAAAGAGAGAGAAGTTTTGGTGAAACCCTAAAGACGATTTTGGATCCTCTTTTACAGGTTTTTCAAGGGTTCCAAACCCTTGAGACCTTGCATTGTAATTGAGATAAGTGTACTTTCAATTCAATCAATATGTCTATGTGTTGGTTGTTTATCTTTTGTTCTTGTCTCAATTCTACTATGCTAGGCTAGATCTCTCTTGTGTTTGCTTAGATCTAATGAAACCTAGATGTTGATTATGTGTTGATTACTTGTCTATTCTTGTTTTGAATGAATGATTTATATGTTAGGCTTAAGAAAACTGGCAGATCTCCAAATGGTAACATGCTTGAACGTCTTAAGAAACATGAACCGAGGCGTACTAGGTCTTTATTGGTTGTATTTAATGCATGAGCCACTGTTTACAATCCCTATAGTTGTGCTGGGTCATGGTGTAGGAGGAGATAAGAGCTCATAGAGTTGGGGAGTTATGTATGCCACCCCACGAATGGTATTAAGGAATACAATCCGTCATTCATACAAGTGTAACAAGTAATTAACATGTAAAAGATATCTAGGGAGTAGTGAAGTCTAAGTAAACACAATTTCTCCAATTACTGCTCACAACTTTAGTATAATTTAGTTTAATTTCATTTTTATTATTTTATTTTGATTGCATCTTAGCTTTGGGTTAGTTGAATAGCAACTAATTCCGCCCACTCCTTCAAAACCCGAGATTTTACTTGCTTTCATAAAAAATATAAAAATACAAAAATAATCATCTCTCACCTCTAGAACTATTAATTAGGTTTTCTAATCCTAGCGACACTATTCCTAAGCTGAACGATCAATCCCCCGGTACTTGTCACTATACTATACTACAACGATCAGGTACACTGCCTGGTGGGGGTTGTAAGCTTCTCGAGATCCCTCGAGAGGTAAAGCAAGGTGTGATTCCCACGCATCAAGTTTTTGGCGCCGCTGCCGGGGAATGGTTATTGTCTAGGTTAGGATTTCTTTTTATTAGGTCTACTTGCTAGATTCCTTTCTAGTAAGATTTTTATTTTTATTTTTAGGTCTTCTTTAGTCTATCTTATTTCTTCGTGCCTTTGTTCGTAACTCTTTACCATCCGACATCATGGAAGGTGGTAACATCTTTGAACCCATCATCCCACCACAACAAAACCCACCATTAGAACCCCTTAGGCCCCGAACCTTAGGAGAGTATTCCCGACCTAGCCACCAAGGCTACCGAAACACCATTGAGCTCACCGGAGCCAATGTGACCCCCTTGCGATCCGACACCATCCGGTTGGTGCAAAGCGGATATGCATTCCATGGACTTCGTTCCGAAGATCCAAACCAACACCTTAAGGACTTCCTCAAAATCGTAGATTCCATAGACCTAGGTGTTGAAACTAGAGAGACAACCCGTTTACGCCTATTCCAATTCTCTCTACGGGATCAAGCTAGTCAATGGCTTGAGCGTTTACCCGCGGGATCCATCACCACATGGGATGATCTCACCACTCATTTCCTTGCTCAATTTTTCCCACCGGGGAGAACTACTAAGCTTAGGAATGACATCTTGATGTTTCAACAACGTCAAAATGAATCTCTTTATGAAGCATGGACTCGTTTCAAGGACTTACTCCAAAAAGTCCCTCATCATGGCATAGATCTTTGGCTCCAAGTCCAAATCTTCTATGACCATATCGACATCTCCACGAGGCGAACCATTGACCAATCGGCTGGTGGTAAGCAACGTGATCTTAGTGCGGAACAATCATGGGAACTCATAGAAGATCTTGCTCTCTATGACAATGAAAGTTGGAATGATCCCCGTGATTTGAACAAAACGGTCAAGGCAATATCTTTGCCTTCGAATAATTCAAGCACTCCCGACCGTAGGATCATGGAACTTGAGGACCAAGTCAAGTTTCTCATGAAATCTTACGAAGCTCCGAAGCATTCAAGCCAAGTGAACAAAATCACTTCTTCATGCGAATTATGTAGTGGTCCCCATGACACTCGTGATTGTGTGGAACTCCCCGGAACAGCTTTTGCGGACTACGCATCCACGCGTACCGACGAAGCGGGAGATAAGTGGTACACTTTCAAGCCCGAGCCAAACACATACGGTGATTCATACAACCCCTCATGGAAAAATCACCCAAACCTTAGGTGGAAGTAAAATCAACCAAATTCTTCCAATCCGCCTAATCGTTACCAATCAAACGGTCCCCCATCCAACCGTACCTTCAACAACAATCCTTCTAACAACTATGGTAGTACCAACAATCTTGAAGGATTGATGTCAAAGTTCATGGCATCTCAAGAAGCCCGCATAGCTAAGTTTGAAGCCGATTTCAAACAAAATCAAAGCGAGATGACCAATAGAATTGATGCATTGTTGAAAGTTCTCAATGACCGAGAAATGGGAGCACTCCCAAGCGACACCATCAAGAATCCGAAACTAAACGTTAATGCCATATCTTCAGTTTCGTCACCCACTTCGTGTCCACAATACTACTCGGTTAAATCAACGAGCACGTGTTTCAAACAACACCAAGTTCCCCAAAAGGACCAATCAACTAAAACACCCACTATAGAGCCGGTCAAAAGCATAGTTGAAACGCCTCTTACGCAAGACCTTGACGATGAATTCAAAGAACTTCACCTTGAACGCCCCGTCATTGATGTCTTAGCGCGTGCTCCTTACTATAGTGCCCTCCTAGAAAAATATGAGAAGTATAAGCTAGGTAAAAATGGGACCGCCTTCGTTCAAAACAAGTTGCCTAAAAAGCTTGATGATCCGGGTATATTTGTTTTGCCTTGTAAGATAGGAAGATCCGAAGCTTTCGACACACTAGCCGATTTAGGGTCAAGCCTCAACTTGATTCCCTTATCCTTATTCACCGCTCTTAAGCTAGGAAAGTTAGAGGAAACGGAGGTATTGATAGGGCTAGCGGATGGAAGTATTGCCCACCCGGTAGGAATGATTAAGGATGTAGTTGTTCACGTAGGAAGGTTAACTATATTAGCGGATTTTCACGTCCTAGACATGGTTAGTGACACTACATGCCCATTATTGGTAGGAAGAGGATTTTTAGCAACCGCTAGTGCCATGATTGATTGCAAGGAATCCAAGATAGCGGTAGGAGAAGGCGATACTTGGTCGGTGTATGATGTTAAGAAGCATAGTTATGATTGTGATGATGAACCAACACCGCATTGGGTAGAGATGAATAGGAGACCATCTAAATATGGACCTTGGATAGAAAGGAACTTCATAGGACCTCAATGCCCATTTTATCTAGAAAGGGATTTCGTTGAGAAGACACATTCGGTAGAACAACTCATAGCTAGGGATGAGGAGCTAGATCCCTTTGAGGACCCCTTAGTCTTTAGAAAGATGATTGAGTTCTTGAGCGTAATGCCTATTAATATAGAATTGAATAAATGGAAAAGAGATGGAGATAAGTATAAATGGAGGTGGGACAAGCCACCTAAAGAAGGTGACGGGTCATGGCATATTAGAATGACCTTGTATGATCCGGATGGAGAAAAGTTTGAAAAGTCATACCACACTAAGGGAACCAATAGAAAGTTGAAACCTAAGTTCGATCCCAAAGATGTCCTCAATGAGGAACTCACCCGAATCACGTAGCAACCCATGACTCTGAGTCTAGCTACAAGACTCGTAAATAAAGAAAAGCGCTTCTTGGGAGGCAACCCATGTTTTGTGTGATTTTATTTGTTTGATTGTTATTTGCTTCCGTATGCATGTTTTATTTTTATTGTTGGTTGATCATGCTTCTCTACAAATGTGGAAATACTTTATTATGTTGTTTAGCCTAGTCTTAACTTCAACCTAAAGGTATTTTTGCAAAAGATAAGTGTAAGGGGAAACCCCAAATATGTTTTTAAGAAACAAACCGATCATGATTCTCCACAATATTTAATGAACATGTATATTCGTATTTGTTAGAGTCAAATGCTTGTATTGAGTCATAATGAAGTTTTGCAGGATTTTCCAGGAAGTAGGACAAAGTTTTTCCAGAAATTTTCCGGAAACTTAACATAAGAATTTCTGCAGGTCCATTCTGACGGCGTCAGGGTATTGCTTTTGACGGCGTCAGGAGTTAAAATCTGGAAATTTTACCGGTTTTGTTTTTCTAACGGAGTCTTATAGTTTTTGTGAATTATTAAGTTTTATAATCTCCAGGAAATCTGCAAACTTCATTCCACAAGCATTATATCTTACTTTGTTTTCTAGGATTTAGTAACTTATATAGGATGCCGCCGATTTTACGCGAGGTTGCCTTGTCTATTGTTTTCAGGATTTACAGGTTATTTATGACAAGAAGATGATTTATATTCTGGAAGGGAAGCTTTGATTGTTCATTTTCTTGGAAGAAGATTTAACCTGGCCAACCTAAAATCCATACCGAGCGAATCAGGGGAGTATTTGATTTCATTCTCTTTACTTTTTAACTTTTACATTCTTTACTTGAACATTGGGGACAATGTTCATCTTAAGTGTAAGGGGAGGGTAAAAAGATGATACCTTACATATGCACTTTCGCTTGAGTTTGTTTTGTTTGATAGTAGATGAGTAATAAAACTACGAGAAATACTTGTTAGTGTAATTTTAGCGCCAAATTTAAAATTTTTTACAACATTTAGGAGTGAAACTTTAGCCATAGCAAGCGTCTCATGGATAGGAGATTGTATGACTAGCACATAACCGTATATTCAGAAAAATTTTCCACCAAAAAATGTGAGGTTCGCCTTTAGATTTGATAGGAAAAGCATTTATTATTGGTGCTTATGAGTGTACCGGTAGCATTTAGATTCTAGAACTTGCGTTAGTGATGCATCCTGAGACCGCTAGTGAGACTACATTCGTGTAGTAGGATTTACTACATGATAAGAGGCATTAGGATCACCCTTGTGTTAAACCCGTATTATAATTACTTGACCATTTAAGTCATATTACTTGGCTAGTTAAGTCAACTAATTTTTCCCACACCCTTAGCGTTGTACTCATTTTTAGTACACGAAACCCCTAGTACACCCCTCCGAGCCTATCTTTTCGTTTCTAACTTTAAGCATCTTACTTAAAGGAAGAATTTGTTACACCCCACTTAAATGTACACCCAAATCGCCTTAGCCTTCCGTGTATGCGCTCATTTTTAGTGCATTATTGTTATTTGTTAAACCCTAAGTTAACTATCTAATTGATTACATGGTTGCTAAGTCGAGTCATATCCTTGTACATATTGTTTTGGGACAATTGGGACTCATGGGTAAGTACTTATTTTATGGAGTAATGGGGAAGAACATCACTTATTACCCCCATATGTACGTTAATCTTAAAAGTGCTCCGAGTGTTTTGATTTTCTTAATTCGAGTCATTAGAATAGTTTAATGTAAAGTATGTAAAGATTCAAGTGTAAGGGGAACTCTCATCCCCTATGATGTATTATTTTGGATGGTAGGGTAAAAGTGTATGCAAAAAAAAAAAAAAAAAAAAAAAAAAAAAAAAAAAAAAAAAATCGAAAAAAATTAAGAAAAAAAAAAAGAAAAAGAGAAAAAACATACGGACTACCATCCCGTTTTCACTCTATGTTTATTTTATATTTTTGTTATTTTTCATTTATTAGCTTAAGTCGAGTCTAGTCTTGGCTTAGCAACGCCATCTTGTACATGTAATTAACCAAGTTTGTTAACTCGCCACCAGTAAAACTCCATTTATCCAACAAAACCGTGTAATTCATATCCCTACACCTAACGTTATAACCCTTTAAAAGACCTCTTTGATAGTTTATCCTAGGTGCTTACGCCATGTGGTGGAGGTTTGATCCTTTCCCAAGCCTATGGTAATCTATTTTGCTATGACAGGTAGTGAGAGATATCTTCCATTTCCATAATGTTATATTACTTTATTACACCCGAGAGATGTGAGTATCTAAACACTATTTGTGAGGTGCTTGTGTATGACCTCCGTGCTTGTCTATTGGTCTTTAGTGGAACGATTATTTGTTGTAATTACTTTTATATTAGTGTTAAATGACCCCTAACTTGTCTTTTGAGTAGAATAAAAGCTCATTTGCTTGAGGACAAGCAAATCTCAAGTGTAAGGGTATATGATGAGGCGAAAAATGATCCGTTTTTAGGGGGTCATTTAAGCCCGAATCCGACTTTATTTGATCAAATATTGCCCTAAATCGTTCCTTTTGTGATTTTAGGTGTTTGGAGAGTGAATTCTGGAAAAGAAGCTATTTTGGACGTTTTTGGAGCATAAAAGTGAAGAAAACGGCTAAGTACCTAATTTACATGCTGAAAATACAAGGTGACGGCGTCACGACCATCAGCTTGACGGCGTCAGACATGAAGAATTAAATATCGAAGGTGGTGACGGCATCAGACGGACTCGTGACGGCGTCAAAGTGGCAAAATTAATATACCGTGGGTGGTGACGGCGTCACATAGGCCGTCATAAGTGGATCAAGGCCGTCCGAGGAAGTATATGGCGGCGAGGTGACGGCGTCAGAAGTTACTCTTGACGCCGTCAGACTGTTTTTCCTATATATAGTTTTCTAGTTTTTTCATTAAAAGAGAGAGAAGTTTTGGTGAAACCCTAAAGACGATTTTGGATCCTCTTTTACAGGTTTTTCAAGGGTTCCAAACCCTTGAGACCTTGCATTGTAATTGAGATAAGTGTACTTTCAATTCAATCAATATGTCTATGTGTTGGTTGTTTATCTTTTGTTCTTGTCTCAATTCTACTATGCTAGGCTAGATCTCTCTTGTGTTTGCTTAGATCTAATGAAACCTAGATGTTGATTATGTGTTGATTACTTGTCTATTCTTGTTTTGAATGAATGATTTATATGTTAGGCTTAAGAAAACTGGCAGATCTCCAAATGGTAACATGCTTGAACGTCTTAAGAAACATGAACCGAGGCGTACTAGGTCTTTATTGGTTGTATTTAATGCATGAGCCACTGTTTACAATCCCTATAGTTGTGCTGGGTCATGGTGTAGGAGGAGATAAGAGCTCATAGAGTTGGGGAGTTATGTATGCCACCCCACGAATGGTATTAAGGAATACAATCCGTCATTCATACAAGTGTAACAAGTAATTAACATGTAAAAGATATCTAGGGAGTAGTGAAGTCTAAGTAAACACAATTTCTCCAATTACTGCTCACAACTTTAGTATAATTTAGTTTAATTTCATTTTTATTATTTTATTTTGATTGCATCTTAGCTTTGGGTTAGTTGAATAGCAACTAATTCCGCCCACTCCTTCAAAACCCGAGATTTTACTTGCTTTCATAAAAAATATAAAAATACAAAAATAATCATCTCTCACCTCTAGAACTATTAATTAGGTTTTCTAATCCTAGCGACACTATTCCTAAGCTGAACGATCAATCCCCCGGTACTTGTCACTATACTATACTACAACGATCAGGTACACTGCCTGGTGGGGGTTGTAAGCTTCTCGAGATCCCTCGAGAGGTAAAGCAAGGTGCGATTCCCACGCATCAGTTTAAAAACATGTAAAGAATAAAAATAAACTTTAATGCAAATGAATAGTCTTAAATATTGGTAAATGAAAGTAAATATTGGTAGATGAAACTGTTCCCGAGTATAAAACGGAAAGAAGAGAGATGGAGAGGGAAAAATGAGTGAAGTAAAGAGGAGAGGAATAAGAAATTATTTTTTATCTTATGTTCCTGCGTTGGAAATAAAAGAGAAGGAAGTAACCAAAAAATAGCTTTAAAATCAACTTCATTCTATTTCATCCCAATTTGGAAAGTAAATTAGGAGAGTAATTTTGATGTAATTTACTATTCTTTACTTTCCTCTCCCCTCCGAAAAAATCTCAGAAACACAAATTCTTTTTATTACCATCCCAAACATTTCCCTTTCACTTTAGAAAATAAACTTGGGAACAGAGTATAATGTATGTTGTGAAGAGGTTGAAAGGCTTTAATGTTAGCCAAGTAGCACCCACACTACATAAATATAACATGAAAATATACATTATTTTCAAAGGAAAATACAAATTATCTTTCTAAAAAAAATTATATACTTAAAAAAAAGATGGATTAACAAACTAGAAAAGCATTTCTCTAGATAAATCCATAAAAGCCTTATACACACAAAGATTTATTTAACTTAAAACAAACACTTAAAAAGCATAGAGTACGTTCTCTCAAAAATTAAAAACATAGAAAAAACATTTATTGATCTAATACACAAATTAACTCGTAATGAATCAGCTAACATTTACATATTTAACTAAAAACACATATCCGGGTGTTTGTTTAAGCATATAGCCGGCTTATAGCATATTTGGTTTTTGGCTTATGATTCATAAGCTCAATTTTTGTGGCTTATTTTGAAACTTTTTACCTTATATAAGCTTATCATGCATAACATTCTAAACTTTTATGAGCCGAAACGTTTCAAAAAAAGCCACAAAAGTGAGCTTACAAAACATAATCCATGAACCCGCTATATAAGTTTAAACAAACACGCCTGTTAGCACATTTAACTTTTAGCTATGCAGATTCAGACGAAACTATTAACAATAAATAAAAGCACAAGTAAAATGATATACCTTAATCTAAGCTAGCCGAAACCAATATTTAAGAGAATTTATATAAGAAAATCTTCAAAACATGAAAAAAGAACAACCTCAAGAACCAATATTTTGAGATGAGAACAAGCTCAAGAACCAATTTTTGTTTTGGTACGTGTGTATTAATGAGGGAGATAGAGAGCGGGGTGGCCGGTGGGTGATGACATTTATCATTCTTGCAAAGGGAATTAAGGGTGTGTTTGGTAGAGGGAAATAAGGGGAGAGAAATAGAAATGCTTCCATTTCCATTGTTTGGTAGATTATGGAAAACAAAAAGCGGAGAATTCAAATATCTCATGGAGAATTGGCCTTTGTATTTTTAATTCTTTGATTTCCTTTATGAATGGTGTGGAAATGGTGAGGTACATGTGAGAATTGGTTGTCTAAACAAATAATGTGGACACGTGCTATCTCAAGCAAGAATAGGGGTTCTGACTAATTTTTGTTACTTTTTTTTTTCTTTTTTTCTTTTTACTCGTATAAAATAATTTTTGCAATGACTAATTTTTTGTTACTCGTATACAATAATTTTTGTAGTGATTTTTTTTAAAACAAATTAATGTCAAACAATTAATTTATAAATTAAAAAATTATTGCTTATTTCTCGGGTCAAGTCTCTTTTGTTACCAAACACTGGAATCCAACAAAATTCTCTACTGATTTCTATTATCTGAATTTCTAATCTCTACTCCATTTCTATTCTCTGAATTTCTCTCTACCAAACGTGCCCTAATATTAAAGCTGCCCAACAAGAAAGTGTTTTGCATTGCGGTATAATATGGTTATTTTTGTTTGCTAGTGATACCTGTTAAATTATCATGGTTCTAAAAGGTGCGTAAAAAGGTCTCGCAAAAACGTGAGGCTTAGTCATGCCACAACGTCACATGTTATGCCATATCTTTTTATGAACTCGATATACATGAAATATGGTATAAATATATAAATATTTTCATATTTTGTACCGTCTTATGTCACGTCTTATAAACGCAAAAGCTTCACCTTAGCCGCTAAAGCGTTAGGCTTGGTTATGTCATCACGCCACGCCTCACGCTATTTGTAACCTTGTAAATTATCAAATTTCAAAAATTGTCCATTTTTTATTTCTAAGTTCAAGAAGTAGTAAAAATAGTCTAGATATACTATTATGTTGTGCTAGTGTTTTAGTTTTTTGAAACGTGTTTAAAAGGAGAATATTTGGTTGAAGGGTTTTTTACTAGACCAACGGCTATACTTTTTGCTACCCCGGTATTTTTTGTGTGAGCACTTTTTGTACTTTTGCAAAAAATCAAAAAATAATTAAGAATTTCGAAAAAAAAGAGCTTTTTATTTATTTATTTATTTATTTTTGCAAAAAGACAAGATTGATCGCTTAAAAAGTACGGTCTAGCAAAAAACTCCACTAACTTTTTGGATATGTGTAGAAAAACTAGTAGAGTCGCACATTTTATTGGTCTAGCAAAACTATATTTAGAAATTGTTTTTTTACTACTTTTTAAATGAAAAATAGATAAATGGACCATTTTTTAATAGGAGGTGATTGACACACTCTTAAATCTTATTGAGACAGTCCATTGTACAAATAGTTAAAGCAGGTTATATTTAATGTACAACTGTCTATTGCATATAGTAGAGTGTTCTAATAAATTTTGAGAGTGTGCAAATCATTTCCCTTTTATAAATTTGATCCTGATAACGTATCAATAATAGAGGCTCGAGCCCACTAATTACACACCAAAGTCAAGCCTATTAACAATATTCAATAAAGCAGATTATCAACATTTGATATGCCCGTCTAACTCTCAAGCCGCATATGGCCCGAGAAAGTTGCGTCACACGGACAATTTTCTCCAAACTTTCACTAATAGTTAAAAAAGGGTATCTGGCACACGACAATGAGAGACATACGACCAAGAATATTGGAGAAGGGCACGACCTGGTACGTGCCAATAAGAGGATGTCATTTGTCATTCTTGTCAGCCCGTTAGGTGATCCTCATCTGGCCTATCTACAGCCATCGATCATTCACATGGGGTTTGTTTTTAAACCCTAAATGTCTCCATCACCAAATAGAGGAGGATTCTCTCAACATTTTTTACACTATTTCACATAGTAAACACACACTAACATGGTTTGTTTGAGTGTTACCTAAACTTGTAATCCCTTTAGCTCCTTACTGTTCAACATGGTTTGTTCTTTCAAGTCTTTTATTCATTCAAGTTTAATTGTTCAGGATGTTATTAGTTCAGACATCAATATAAAGTTTGCAACTTTGGGCTTTTGGTCATAATTCTTTTAGTCCTTACAGGGCCAAAATTACTTACACACAAATCTAGAACTCACAAGCGGTATGCTCGTCGGTGTAATAGCTTTTATGGTGTCCCGAAACAAAAAGGTGTGAAAATATAGTAAGAAACCTATTGGATATATGTGATGAGCTTCACGTTGTGCCGCTTATTTGGTTGTTGAATAACGTTGAAGGTGTGACTACTTCGTGGGTTGATTGGTGCTCAAGTACCTAGGATGCTCGAAAACAGGAACGGAACCAGGGGTTCCCGCGGGGGTCCCGTGACAGCTATGAATTTTTTCAATGTAGTATTAATTTTTGGGAAAAAAAAAATCAATTTTTTTTAAATGCATCTGAAATGCACCCGATCCATCGAGCTGTGTTTCTATATTACTGTACAAAAAATTTTGTGCACCAAATTATATTTGGTTCTGGTTCCGTCCCTGTCGAAAGAGTTAACATGATTCCCATAGCTCATGAGATTGTGCCGCAAAGAATGCTTTAAAATTAATGTTTCTTTGATACAAAAAGTTGTTGTTTGGTCCTGACTTAAGGGTGTCAATTGGGTCAACTCGAACCCGATAAGGCTTTATAAAACGGGTTGATTCGAGTACAACTTAGCTTATTGTGTCGGCCCAATAAACCCGATTGCCTTATAGGGTCGGGTTAGGATCTTAATTAGTTCATTATCGGGTTGACCCAATAAACCCAATAAGCTATAATGACAAACCTATAAATCTATAATTTTTTAACGAAACTCGTTTATCATAGTCCATAAGTCGTAAATCTTAATCACTAAGCCCACTTATGGGATAATCTTAATATGCATGTGCCCTAATGCACTGATCAATAACGGTTCATAAATCTTTCACGTGAATCATTATACTATCCTAGTATCCTATACTTTTATGGTTTATATTATTGTAGATTACTCCAATAATTATCATTCAAGAAAAGGTAATTGTTTCATTTGTAGTTTCACGTGGAAATTTTAACGTCGGTAATTTTAGTGAATGAAGTAAATTGTGGGAAAAGATTAACATTTAACCTGATAAACCCAACCCGATAGATACAATAGCTTATAGGGTCAGGTTGCAGACTAGTTTTTCTAGTTTTTCAAAATTCAATAGACCCGAACCGATAACCCGATTGTCACCCTTGTAAAAGTTATTGATTCTTTTTTGGTCCACTTTTTTTACTTGAACAATCATAAAGCTTCCTATCTACACCCATAAATTTGGAAGCAACTTATTTCTCTTTAATTTTTCTTTTGAGGAAATAAGCACTATACTTGCCATAAAAACCACTTCCGCGCACTGAACAAAAAAAAATCCTTGTCTGTACACTAATGTTAACAATTTTGTAGTAACAAAGATTTAAAAAATAAAAAATAAATAAATAAATAAATAAAATAAATAAATTTGTAATGACCATTTTACCTTTAAATTTTTGAAAATTGCATCCAACGTCCTTTGGCTAAATTACATAAATGGTCCCTGCTGTTTAGAGAAAATTGCGTCAACCGTCCCTATCTTTTTTTTTCCATTTTTTTCGAAATTCTTTTTTTTTTTTTCATTTTTTTCTGAATTTTTTATTTTTTTGAGAAAGTCTTTAAATAAATTTTTTAAGTGATTTTTTTTTATGTTTTTTTAAGTGACTTATTTTTGAAAAAAAAAAAAAAAAATTTAAGTAAATGTTTTTATGTTTTTTTAAGTGAATTTTTTCGAAATTATTTTTTTTCTTATGTTTTTGTTGCCATTTTTTTTCAAATAAGTTCGATGATTTACACAAGTTATAAAATTTACAAGAGTTTATAATTATGAATTTCCTCGAAAACCGCTTAAGTTTTGGTAGTAAACAGTCATTGTTTGCATTTTCAGCTTAAATTCTAACGAGTCTTGATGTAAAACATCATTCTGGACAACTTTTATGTTTTACACTTTTGATGATTCGGACCAAAAAGCGGTCAAATTTTATTTTCACATGTCACGAAAAAAAATCTAAAAAAAATTATTTCAAACAAAAATAATTTTTGAAAAAAAAAGAATTTAAAAAAATCAGAAAAAAAGAATTTTGAAAAAAAATAAGGACAGTGGATGAAATTTTCTCCAAACGACAGGGACCATATGTAATTTAGCCTAGGGATGGTGGATGCAATTTTCGCAACCCCACAGGGACCATTTATGTAACTTGAAAAGGTAAAATTATCATAATACTTAAAGAAAGATAAAAGTGTCAACATTAGTGTACAGACCAGTATTTTTTTTGTTCAGTACGCAGAACTCACTTTTTTTTTTATCAAGTATAGTGCTTTAATATGTTATTTGCACTTTTCTTTTCCATCAAATTTCTTTCTCAACTTTTCACATACTAGAAATCTACACTCACCATTTTCGTGATTAACGTGATTAGGCTGCATAGGGGTGGAAACGAGCCGAGTCGAGCCCGAGCCTACCAGAGCTCGAGCTCGAGCTCGGCTCGTTTAAGTTTTAAAAGGCTCGAGCTCGAGCTCGGCTCGTTTCGAGCCTTAAACTTTAAGCTCGAGCTCGGCTCGTGGATATATAGACTCGGGCTCGGCTCATTTATTCGATTTGGCCATGAAAAGTTAAAGCTTGGCTCGAGCTCGAGCTCGACCGATAATATATCTTTATTGAGCTCGTACCAAATCAATGCAAATAAAACTTGCCAAACTATGATAAAGCTTGCCAAATAAAACTTGCATATAATTATATAATACCTTTCCTTCATTTGTTTTTCCTCACCCTCGTCACACTTTTGAAAAACCTAAACTGCTCTAGCATTAAAAGGCGGCACACACACCCTTTTCTCCCACTTTTCCATTCGAACAAGAGAGAGAGAGAGGAAAAAAAAAAAATAAAAAAAAATCGGATCCATGTGTTCTTGGAGGCACGACAAGGAGAGAAGCAAGAAAAATGAAACTAAGGCATATCCATTGTTGTCGCAAAGATCGAAAGACGAAGAGTAGCAGTTGGTAGGGTATGCAGGTTCGGTATTCTAGACGTAGCTACCTCTTTGGTGGTCGTTATATAGCTGTTTGTGAGTGTTCGTATATGGTGGACGATTGTTCGAAGGGTATGGTGTTCGGTTCGTTGGTTTCGGTTCGCTTGCGTCACGTTCCTTGATTCTTGTTCTTTTCGTATAAGCCGACTCTAAGGTAACTCTAAGTCCGTTTGATTTTCTGGTAATACGCCAAACATGCTTTTCTTACGTATATATGACCACTTAATACGTTTTTATCGTTAATAGAAGAGTTACACGATCAATAAAACAAAACCATGTCACGACTCATACATGTATATCGATCACTAATATGTTTATCTCGTTGTTGTCTTGTGTCTCGATGTAAATAAATGTCACCAAAGTCGGTTTACGTAACTCGCGATCAAATAGAACCTGGGGCCGTTCAAAAAAAAAAAAAAAAAAAAAAAAACCTGGGAATAATCATGAAATATAGAACGAGATAAGCATGTGTCGTATAAACATGGTTTAAAGGCTTGACTTGTGTGATACTTTTGTCTCGTTAAAAACTGAGAACACGTTTGAAGTAATAGGTTTCATGAAATAATAAGCTGGTATACATCTTTAATATTGTCATTGATCATGCATGTGATTTATAATTTTATACTATATAAAAACTAGTGATAGACTTAAAGAAATAAAGAATAAAACGTGTGAGTTTTTTTTTTTTTTTTTTTTTTTTACATGTGAGTTGTGGGTTGGGCCTAGAAAGCACAAGTTATACTCATTTAAATGTGTGAATAGCGATGTTGGTAAAATTTTCTAAACTGCATGTGCATGGGTGCGTGAGTGTGAATTGGAGAAATTATAAAGCTTGTGTAAATGAATTTGTAACGTTTTCACGCTGAGAAAAAGGAGCTGTTGGAAGTGTGGTTTCGTATTAAGGTCAATGGTCGTTAAGAATGGGTCATTTGGTTTTGCAAAAAAATGAATCGGGTATGAGTTATATAAAAACATGGATTATAAATGTTATAAGGAGCGACATTTATTTAATATATATAGTAAACATGTAAGAATTCATTTGGTCATATGGGCGTACATATTTCTTTTAAATGTGGATAAAGATTCGAATAGGTGTGTTACGGAAAATCAGTTTTGCTTGTTAAATTGTGTCGTGTGTGAGTATTTTATGACGTGTTCGAAAAGAGGTTAAAACGTAGTATCTTAATCGCGGTCTAAAATGATGTCGAGAATATATTTATATAATTTGTGAAACGACAGAGTACTAAAACGGTCATTATGACATCTACTTGCAATATAAACTCTAAAGTTAAATATTTGACATATTTTAAACCTTAAACTTTGATAATTTATATTTATAACCCTAAACTTTACTAAATTGACATAATGAACTCTAAACTATTATTTTTGTCATTTTAAACCTTTAAGTTATTTAATTGTCATTTGTAATCTTAAATTCGGGAAACCTGTTAAAAATAGAAAGTTACTTAAAATAGTTAAGTTACTTACTAAAAATGGAACGCCGACTAAAACGAGTAATCTGATTTAAAACAAGTTATTAATAATAAGCCGATCATTAATTCGTGTAGATTCGCTGATGAAGGAGTAACTATCGATCCTTGTGTTTTCTGATATGGTTTCATTTGCGGTTAAGGTACATATATTATGACCTTATCTCTTAAGGTTTCTTATGATTCGTACACACCTTTTGATATTAGCTTTGATTATGATATCTTTGATTTGAGCCTTCATATTATGGCTTTCTTATATGATCTTTGCCGTATGCTCTGTTTGAACCTTTGTTATGTACCTTTTAGATTTGTGAACTGATAAGGCGAAAAGTGTACTGCTTTTAGGGGTTATTTAAGCCTGAATTCGTGATTATTTGATCAATTATTGCCCTAAATCGTTTCTTTTGTCATTTTAGGTACATTTGAGAAGAAATCTGGAAAAGGAAGCATTTTGGACGTTTTTGGAGCGATTAAGTGAAGAAAACGACAAAGTCTCAAAATCTTTGCTGAGAACAGTACCTGACGGCGTCAAGACCCTGCAAGTGACGACGTCAAGCTTGGCAAAAGAGGTGGATATGGAAAATACACATGACGGCCCAGAACAATTTCAAGGCAATTTGGCCCGACGGCGTCACCAAGGCCGTCAGGGTCATAATACATGTGACGGCCCAGAGTAAAATTACACATGATGGCGTCAGAAGTGGATCTAGGCAATACGAATTTTATCTTGGCGGCGAGTTGACGGCGTCACAAGTTATAACGTGACGCCATCAAGGTGTAAAGTCTATATATAGTTTTCTAATTTTCATTCATTAAGTGTGAAACTTTTGGAGAACTTCTTTGTGCAAACCCTAGACGAATTTTCTGTAGAAATAAGGGTTTCAACCCTTGTTCCATCCATGTTCAATTGAAGATAAGTTTTCCAATAATCATTCAATATGTCTATGTGTTGTTTGATTCCATCTTATGCTTGTCTTCTTTTTAACATGCTAGGCTGGGTTTTTCTTGTGTTTGCTTAGATATAATGAAACCTAGATGTTGATTATTGGTTGATGGTTTGTTTATAATTGTTGTGGATGATTGTATTCGATGTTAGGCTTAAGAAAACTGGCAGACTTTCAATTGGTAACTTGCTTGAACGTCTTAAGAAACATGATCGCAGGTGTACTACGATTTAATGGTTGTATTTAACGTATAAGCGAATTCTAGTGATCCCATGTTAGGAGCTTTTAGTCGGTTCGACATAGGAGTGAAGTAGGAGCTTATAGAATTAGGGAATTTCGTACACGACCCTACGACTAGTATTAAGGAATATAACCCGTCATCCGTGCAATTGTAACAAGCTAATCAACCGGTAAAAGATATCTAGGGAGTAATGAAATCTAAGTAAACACATTTTCTCTTATTATTGTTTACACCACAAATTAGTTTTAGTTTATTTTATCTTATTTTGATTGCATCTTTAGTTAATTGGGTTAGTTGACTAGCAACTAATTCCGCCAACTCCTTCAAAACCCAAGATTTTAGTTTCTTTTTATAAAAATATAAAAATACAAAAAGAATCATCCCTCACTCTTAGACCTAGTTTAGTAGAATTTTTAATCCTAGCGAACACTATTCCTGAGTTGAACGATCAATCCCCCGGTACTTGTCACTATACTATACTACAACGAACAGGTACACTGCCTGGCAGGGATTGCAAGCTTCTCAAGATCCCATGAGAGGTAAAACCTTTTGCGAGGGTGCAATTCCACGCATCACGTTTTTGGCGCCGCAGCCCGGGGAATAGTTATTGTCTAGGTTAGAATTTCTTCTTATTAGGTCTACTTGCTAGATTCCTTTCTAGTAAGATTTTTATTTTTATTTTTTAGGTTTTCTTTAGTCTATCTTTTCTTTGTGTGTTTGTTCGTATAATTCTCATTAATTATTCCGTTGGCCACTATGAAAAACGCGAATCCACCCCTTTCACCTAGTGAAGTTGCTTTGTTGCGAGAACAGATTGAGAGTGAGATTAGTGAACTTAGGGAACTTAATAGGTTGATTAATGTTGAGCTCGATCATGCATTCAGTGACCTAGCGACCGCCTTGTATTCGAATGAGGACCTAGGACCTAATGATTTTGAGGTTGTTGTTGAGGATGTGGAGGAACTTAAGGAAGGGGAGATAGATCCAAAACAGGATGATTATTTCAATCTATATCCCACTAAGGAGGAAACCGCTTATTATAATAATCTTGTTGATAATCCTCGGCCTCCTTTTGTTAAAATTGACCCTAAGATTAAGAAAGGTGACCCTAAGAATGTTAAGATACCATGTATGATTGGGTATAAGCACGTTGATAATGCCTACATTGATTTCGAATCTCCAATCAACATCATGTCTTCAAGTGTTTATAATGATATAGTAAAAACAAGACTTGAACCTCGGAGGGACCTCAAATACCCCGGCGGAGTTTGTAATTTTGTCGGGAGAATTAAAGGTTTACATGTCTTTGTTGGGGACTTTACTTATATCAGTGATTTTATGGTTGTTGAGGAATTGGCTAGTGTTATAGATTATCGCTTATCTCATGTTGTATTAGGTAAGCCACTTGTTGAAGAGTCCAAGTTAAAATACGATCGGATTGAGGGAACGGTCCAATTTTCTAGTGAAATTGATAGGATTACATACAGGATGCCTAATAGAATGAAGGAATTTCGTTATGTGCCTCGACTTGATATAGGTAACATCAGTGCTTTTGAGGACATTAATGAAGAGGATAAGAAAAAAGGGCATGGATTATGTGTGGGAAAAGAGGAGCCTTTACTATAAGAATTGCTTAACCCTAGGGCCAAAATAAAAAATTAATAGAGAGAGATGGCCAAAAGGATTATAGGAGCAATTGAGAAAAAGGTGGTCGATCTTTATAAAGGATATTATAAATATATACTAAAACCCATTTTTCCCGTTTTACAAAATGCGTGTTTCTATTGGCTGCTTTCCCGTAAAACCACTGTTTGAACCACTGTGCAACACTATTCATTAATTTCCATCATCCCCGTTCCGTTTTCCCCTTGATATTTCCCCCATCTATACAACCCTAGAAGCTTCTTCCCCAGCAGCCACACACTAATTTTACACCTCTCATTCATCTTATCTATCACAAATAAATAAACTTAAAATCACTCTCTCACATCTTCATCAGGTACCCATCTTATGTATTCTCCATATGCTCATATTCCGGCTATCGGAATCATTTCCGACTCATCAGCCGAACTCCTCCAAGACTCCAACCACAAGGTATTTATTTTTATTTTTATTTTTATTTTTTATTTTTTTTAACTCCTCATATCTAATTGTATGTTGATTTTAATTTTTAATCAGTTTATGATTTTCATTGATTAAACCAAATCTTACTTTTTTCGTTTCGGTTTTGATCGAATTGAACAAGTATGTTTGCTCTTTTAAGATTGTTGAGGTATTCCTTATCATTCACAGTGATTAATTTTTATTAGTTATTTATCTATAGTGTTTTTGGCATGCCTTGCTTTAATTAAAAGGTGTTGGGTGCTTTTGAAACTAAAAATTGTGGTTATAAGTTCTTTAAGGAATAAGCATGCTAAATGTTTGATAAAATGCTTAACCAAAATTTGACTTTCTATTTTCCACAAGGAATTTAGTGGAACTTTATTGACATCGCTTATGTTTCTTTGACATTGGATACATGTCGCTTATGTTTCTTCAACATTGTATACATGGTTACTTAAACCAGAAATATAGATATTTAAAAGGCTACCAGACTAACATGGTGTTTCAGTGGTTAGGAATGAGATTCTTAGTTGGCTCAAGGTTGCAAAAGTTTGCATAATATCTCTTTTGTTTGGTATTCACATGTCGCTTATTTTGGATGTTTATACAAATAATGACTATATCTAAAAAGTTAGTATCAGTTATGGGATGGTTTTTAGAATGAGTAGAATGCAATTTTGTAAATGAGGATGGATATTAGGGACGAACGGAAAGTAATGAAAAATTTGTATGATCAATAAGGCTCGAGTGCTTCTTGAGCACTAAGCTTATGCTTTTAATCGTGTTGAATTATCATTATTATTGATAAGAATTGTTTAAGGGGGTGTTTGAGATTGCTTATTTAGGTGTTTTTTTATTGCATTGTTGCAAAATTGATGCAAGTTTATAAGGAAATCAAAAATATTTGTAGGTCTGCACTTCTAATATTTTTTTAGACATAGAACTTTTAGTTATATAAATAAACTATAATCGGATAAGTTGCAGGCTAAATTTGTTTACAAACTACTACCACTTTTTGTTTCCCTTTTTAAAGAATTGAAAAGGTAAACCTTATTTGAGGAAGTGGGTTGAGGTACTTCTCAAAGATATCAGGCTGCCATTTATCCAACCTTCCACACCATACCAAGATAAACAAGCAACAACTCAAGGTTTGTGTGTTTCACCTATGTATCAGGCTCTAATGGATAAAAAAAAACAATGAGTCATGTGATAGTATGCTTAACTGATATATTATTAATGGCATGTCATGCTGAAAAATTAACCAAAAATTGACGATTTAATCCTATTTCCTTCTCTTTATTTAAAGATTACTTGATTATCCTTAGTTAATTTTCTAATAAATGAGCGCGTGTTGTTGAGCATATAGCTACTATATCTAACACAAGCGTTGTTTTTTCCTTTTTTTTATTAGATCTCTGAGGAGTTGCCATTTGAAGTTGCAATAGTCTTAAGAAGTTTTTTTTGGTGGATTAACTTGAGGCACATTTTCACCAGCTTGATTGAACATATCGTGTTTGATGACACTACTATTCTTTTGCAATTACACTATAATTTACTTATATGTTAAGTTAGTGATATATTTGACATTGGAAACCAACCAGTGACCGTCTTTCTTTGTGCCAAATAGATTTTTTTAAATAAAGAAATTTAGTTAGTTATCTTTGGTGAATGTCTCCTGCGTAAGCGTAATCAAAGACCATGTCTTAGATTAACTGAGAATACTTTTGATTGTTTCAGGATCCGGCCTAAAGTGGTTCTTGGTCAAGAGTAATTCACGGGTCTATAATCAAGACCATGTTTGAAGCAAGAAATGCAATTAAAAGAATCCAGGTCACGAGTCATGACCCTCTCAATTGCTTACAAGACTATATCATGACAATCACAATTTTTCCTCATTTCCCGTTAAGAAGAAATAGCAATCAACTTGATCATGATGTTGTATTTGTAATTTTTTGTATTTCATATGGAAACATGTTATGATCAATTTTGTTGTCACTGCATATTTACTAGACTGCCCACATTTGAGGGAAGATCGATGGCGGTGGTGGCGTGAATAATCAACGGTGAGTTTGCTTTAGGTTTCAATGTAAACAAACACAAAGTACTAAATACTATTTAACTAAGGTATGTGATTTTGCAGGTATCCAAATGAGGCATCGGGCCAAGTGCCTATGGGGTTTGTGGTTAGAAGAAAAGATAGCACTATTGATGAAGCACAAGTGATAACTTTTTTGGTAAAACAGGTAACTTTTGGTTGATTTTAGTTTTGTCCAACAAGAACTTTTTAGGTTTATTGTTGGTTGAATGTTTATTACTGAATATTTGTTTGTGGATTTGAAAATTGTTCATTTTTGTTTTCTACACCAACGTGTAGAAATCTGAGCCAACGCAAGGTAGAAATCTTAAATGCCAAAGCTGAAGTTGATGAATTGACAATGGAGCCCTCCACTCTAGAAATCAAGAGGCGCTATGTAAGCTCTTTGTTCTTGATATCCGAGATTGCAGGTTAAGGGTAAGCGCGTGAAGCTTTTAGTTTTTCGTTTTTTCCACTTCAATTTTTAGTGTAATTGGAAATCGTTGCCTTTCATAAATGTTCTGTAGGTCCTGCCCTGGTCTTTCGATGGTGAGTAGTCCATGCTTCCAGCATATATGAAGATCCCACCATGTTTGAGGTATGTATCGACAACGTTATGTTATGTCTCCAAAAAGATGTTCCATTCCGCTCATCAAAACTTCGGCCTAATATCCAAATACTCAAATATTTGTTGGAAAACATTAGATTTGGAAGTAATGAACAGTGGCAATAAATCATTAGGTGGAAAACATTAGATTTGGAAGTAATGAACTGTAACACCCCCGAAATACCTGAATGGCAGCGGAATGGAATACCTGAGGGTGTAACGGATCATAGCACACAAGCAAGGAAATATTGAACGACCTAAAGTGTCGTTTGGAAAATACATCGTTTGATTCATTCAAAATATTCAGAGTTATAAAGACATAGGTCCCAAAAGTTAGAAAAAGTTTACGGAAACAAGTTTAGTACAATCAAACGATAGTTCAAAGTGCATGAAATCCAAAAGTGACGCGTCAGCCTTGATACACAAAGTGACTCCATGCAATGCCATGAGGATATGCCTTAGTTACCTGAGAAATACATTGCGAAAAACGGTCAACATAAAGTTGGTGAATAATCATAGGTTTATAAGTAAATCTAGTGTACAAATGCCATAAGTAATGCCATGAAATAGGATGTCCGGAAAGTATATACATTGGCTCTTAAGCTCATGACCCCGAAGCTAGACGATACTTGGCCCCAATGAGTGTTTACCAGACACTCTAATAATAAAGACATGAAATGCATTCGTTCCATTTGGAGCAACCCAAACACGAATGGAGGCGTCACCCTCGATAGATCTATCCACTCACTCTCGCTTAGTACTAGAAATTAACGGTCCATGATAATAAAAGGGGACTTGTCAAGACGTGGTAAATAGGCAACTTAAGCAATGTATGAATTTTATACTTAGGCATGTACACAAAAATAAGTAATGCAATGTATTCTCCCCCGTGGGATTTGAAATCAAAATATAGAATTAAAACGGGGCTATGAAAACTCACCTCGAAGTGATGGTACAAAGATGGTGCAATGAGGTAAAAGTAGTCGGGACAATGAGGCGCGAGTACTAGCCGCAACCTAAAAGAATAACCATGATCTAACTTAGATCAAGCCGAAATGAAATGAATGTACATGCACATGATGCTCATACCACTCGTAATTTAGAAACACTAGTTATCGTCATAGAAAAATAGTTTCCATACTTAGGAAAATATATCCATATATAGGAGTATATAACTTGTACGAAAAAGTTAATGTTATAATCCTTGTATCAAAACCTTGAAATACGTCGTTACGTCGTATAAGTATTCTCTCGGGTCATACGTATTCATTTGATAAGAAATCGTCCTTAGTAATGTTTTCTAGAAAATTTACCGTTTAGTACGTACGTTATTATTTTTATTTGTGACCAAAATATATATATAGTTTTGACAATGTTAAAACGGGTATAACTCGGTCGTTTTAGGCTCGTTTTCCTTGTTCTTTATGTCCACGGATTCGTCTTTGTGTATACTAGTATATTTTAGATAACTCGGCTCCTTAAAGTTACGTTTACTACTTCAAAATACCCGTCGTATTCTGCCAAACAGCAAGCAGTTTTCTGAAAAGTAGTTTTCGTCGTTAAATTTGTAAAAATCATATCTCCTTCGTTATAAACTCGTTTCAATCCGTTCTTTCGCCTAAAGTTTCGTTTTTGAATGTATTTTCTAAATCTTTGGTCAAAACTTGGTCATCATCTACTGATTTTCCCACGAAATTAAAATAGGGACAGTAGGTATTTCAAAAGTTTCAAAAACCATTTTCAAGTCTCTAAACTAGTTCCATCCTCCATCAATCCACTTTCAAACACCACAAAGCTAGTCTAAACCTACCATACACCTTCTTAGGGTGTCATGGGTCCTTAAACATCACCAATCCACTAGGTCTAACAAGGGTTTCATATGTTTCCATTTCTAGGGCTTGAAAGTTAATATATACAAAAATGAAGTGGTACAAGTTGATGCATGTGTAAGATCTTGTAAGAAAAATATATAGACATAATAATAACTTGTAAAAATCATAAAAATGAGTTTGTAAACTTACTTGATGGTTTAGAGAGTTTAGATGATAAAAAGCCTACTAATCCTTGAGTTTTTATTTCAAAACTCTAACAAGGATGATTATACTAACTAGTTTATAATATGATCTTGTAAAATTTACCCTCCTTGCTCCTTGTTTACCCCAAATCGAACCACACTTAAGAGAAATGAAGAGAAAAGTTGCTAGTTGTAAGTAAAAAGTGATTTTGTGATAACTAATGTGAAAAAAAGTTTAATATATACTAGAGACATAAGTTAGGTGTACAATAAATATGTTTGGTGAGGTTATTAAAGTTTGAAGACCAGGGGGGGGGGGGGGTGGCCGGTTCTAGGGGAGGGAAAAGGGGGATGTGTTGGGTGATTAGTTAGTAAAAATTAGTATTAGTAGTTAAGTATAGTTAGGTTAGGTTTAGGTTTAAGGTTTAATCGGGTACCGGGTTTGTTAGAAATAAATTTTGTTGAAGTTATTCGGGTCATAATAAAGTTATAAAAATTGTAAAAATATGTCGGGTATAAGTACGGAGAGTTTGGGTGATTATCGTTTAATTTTGGTGAAAACCGTCGTTATTAAGTTAAACGTACGATACGTAATAGTTAAATTTCCAAAATACCGGGTAATTTAATATTATAGTTTTTATATTATAGAAATGAGTATAAAAATGTATTGGGATCATAGTCGGGAGTGTCGGACATGTTAGACACTTATCGTTCGCGTATTAGTGTTTATTTGAAATAAACGTACGTAAATCGTTAATTATACCAAAAGTATAAATTTAGTTATCCTACGAGTGGAATAGCATGCAAGTGCCCTAATGATGATATGCAGAGTATTTCTAGTCCGTATGAAGTGTCCCTGATAATAATGCATGAATTCGCTCCTGAACCAATACGGTTACGCGAATTTGAACACACGTAAACTAAATTTACGATGACATGAATAATGCACGTGAATAGTGGTTTCCTCTCGGAAATGAATAGTGTCAAGTGAATAGTAAATTTTCTGAATATGTCTCGGAATGTCAAATTGACCTCAAAAACGATGAATAGTAAAACGATGAATAGTGATCGATGAATAGTAACTTGTGAATAGTAAAATGTCGAAGTTTGGAAAAATGACCTGAAATTGTGGGTTGTGACAGTCGCCCATCCAAAAAGGAATTCAGTCCCTGAATTCAGTTAGTGTTGGTCTCGGTAATAGGCTCAGTGAAAAGTTGTGGATACTTGCGTCGCATTTGGTCTTCTCGTTCCCAAGTAAACTCGGGTCCTCTTCGAGAATTCCAGCGAACCTTCACGATCGGAATTCGACTTTGTTTCAACTGTTTGATCTCGTGATCCATTATTTCAACTGGTTCTTCCACAAAGTTAAGCTTGTCATCGAGTTGTATTTCTTCTAATGGTATAATGGCAGACTCATCCGAAAGACATTTCTTGAGGTTCGAAACATGAAACGTGTTGTGTACGTTGCTAAGTTCTGACGGAAGTTCAAGTTTGTAAGCAACCGGACCAATCCTCTCCAGGATCTTGAATGGCCCAATGTATCTCGGATTCAATTTCCCGCGTTTTCCAAATCGTATCACGCCCTTCCAAGGCGAGACTTTCAACATAACTTTGTCTCCGACCTGAAATTCCAACGGTTTGCGTCGAACATCTGCGTAGCTCTTCTGTCGACTTCTAGCAGTTTCGAGTCTCTCTCGAATCTGAATTATCTTTTCTGTTGTTTCTTGTACCATCTCCGGGCCAGTACATTGTACTTCACCGACTTCGGCCCAACAAACTGGAGATCGACACTTACGACCATAAAGTGCCTCGAATGGTGCAACCTTAATGCTCGAATGGTAACTGTTGTTATAGGAAAATTCGATCAACGGCAAATGGTTAGCCCAACCATTTCCAAAGTCAATCACACACGCTCTAAGCATGTCTTCAAGTGTCTGAATAGTCCTCTCGCTCTGACCATCGGTCTGAGGATGGTAAGCAGTGCTCATGTCTAACTGAGATCCAAAAGAATCTTGTAATGACCGCCAAAAGTTTGAAGTAAAACGACTATCTCTGTCTGAAATGATGGAAACTGGTGCACCGTGTCTTGAGACTATTTCCTTGACATAAAGTCTAGCAAGTTGTTCCATTGAATAAGTCTCTCTAATAGGTATGAAATGAGCTGATTTGGTAAGTCGATCAATGATTACCCAAATAGCATCGAAACCTCCTGACGTCTTAGGAAGTTTAGTGACAAAATCCATAGCAATACGTTCCCACTTCCATTGTGGAATTTCTGGCTGTTGAAGTAGTCCTGACGGTTTCTGGTGTTCGGCTTTCACTTTAGCACAAGTAAGACATTTACTGACGTACGTAGAAATCTCTGCTTTCATGTTTGGCCACCAGTAAAGCTTTTTGAGATCCTGATACATCTTATCCGAACCTGGATGAATAGAGTACTTCGACTTGTGTGATTCATGCATAATCAATTCTCGTACTCCGCCATAGAGTGGTATCCAACTTCGGTCCTTGAAACATAACACTCCGTCCGATCTCTTTACAAAGCCATTTTCGCTTTCTGGCATACCATAAAGTTTCTCATGTGGTCGATTTTCTTCTTTGAGAGCCTCAATCTGAGCTTCTAAGATCTTCGATGGTAATGGCGAAATGATAGTCATTCCTAATGACCTGACTCTCAAAGGTTTGAGTCGTTCTTTTCGGCTAAGTGCATCTGCTACAACATTCGCTTTTCCTGGGTGATATCGGATTTCACAATCGTAATCACTCAACAACTCTAGCCAACGACGTTGTCTCATATTAAGTTCCTTCTGATTGAGTATATGTTGTAAGCTCTTGTGGTCGGTAAAAATTACACACTTTGTACCATAAAGGTAGTGTCTCCAAATCTTGAGTGCAAAAACTACTGCACCCAATTCCAAGTCGTGAGTAGTGTAATTTTTCTCGTGTATCTTAAGCTGTCTAGATGCATAAGCTATCACCTTCTCGTTTTGCATTAGCACAGCTCCAAGTCCTTTATGCGAAGCATCGCAATATACCACAAAGTTCTCAATACCTTCCGGTAGTGACAAAATCGGTGCGCTACAAAGCTTTTGTTTCAATAATTGAAATGCGGACTCTTGTTTTTCTCCCCACTCGTACTTTTGATTCTTTTGTGTCAGCTTTGTCAACGACTTCGCTATCTTAGAAAACCCTTCAATAAACCTTCTGTAATATCCGGCAAGTCCTAGAAATTGACGAATTTCCGTAGGAGACTTGGGCGTAGCCCAATCCTTAACTGCCTCGATCTTTGCCGGGTCGACTTGTAAACCTTGGCTATCAATAACATGACCAAGAAATTGAACTCTTCGTATCCAAAAATCACACTTAGAAAATTTGGCATACAATTGCTCCTTCTTGAGTAGTTCCAGTATTGTTCTGAGGTGTTCTTCGTGATCTTCCTTACTCTTGGAATAAATCAAGATATCGTCAATGAATACGATCACGAACTTATCGAGATACGGTTTGCACACCCTATTCATGAGATCCATGAATACCGCAGGTGCGTTGGTTAATCCAAAAGGCATCACTTGAAATTCATAATGTCCATAGCGGGTTCTAAATGCCGTCTTCGGGATATCCTCTTCCCGAACTTTAAGTTGATGGTAACCGGATCTTAAATCAATCTTGGAATAAAAACTAGAACCTTGTAACTGGTCGAACAAGTCGTCAATTCTGGGGAGTGGATAACGGTTCTTAACCGTTAACTTGTTCAGTTCACGATAGTCGATGCACATCCTGAAAGTTCCGTCTTTCTTCTTCACAAACAAAACCGGCGCTCCCCAAGGCGAGGAACTCGGTCTAATGAATCCTTTGTCCAAAAGTTCTTGCAGTTGATTCGACAATTCTTGCATTTCCGAAGGTGCAAGTCTATACGGTGCTCGTGCAATCGGTGCAGCTCCTGGCACTAATTCAATTTGAAACTCAACTTGGCGTGTAGGCGGAAGTCCTGGCAATTCTTCCGGAAAAACTTCCTGAAATTCCTTAACAATTGGCACATCTTCAAGTCGTTTCTCATCCGACTTCTTCTCCGTGATGTGAGCCAAGAATGCATAACAACCCTTCTTTATGTACTTCTCGGTTTTAATGCACGATATAATACTGAGTCTAGTTCCACTTCGCTCTCCGCGAACAACCAAAGTTTCACCGTTAAAAGGAAGGTGAACAACTTTCTCATCACAAATAATTCTCGCTCGATGCCGAGATAACCAATCCATACCGATCACAACGTCGAAACTTCCAAGTTCTACGGGCATAAGGTCTATATTGAATGGATGGTTTAGAAAATTTATGGTGCAACCACGAACAATGGTGTTGGTGTTAACTAAAGACCCATCGGCTAATTCGACGATATAGGAAATGTCTAATGGGGTCGGTTCTATGTTAAGCAAAGGTGCAAATACAATAGAAACAAAACTTCTATCCGCTCCTGAATCAAATAAAATGGATGCATAACGATTATTAACGAGGAACGTACCCGCAACAACATTCGGGTCTTCTTTGACATCGTCTCCTCCCATGACATAAGCTCTTCCTCGAGCTCTTCCATCTTGATTTCCAGTTCCTTGATTCTTCTTCTTTGGGCACTCATTCTTAAAGTGTCCAAGTTCTCCACAGCCAAAACACGTTACCGGTGGTTTCTGATTGTCACCCACGATTGGAAGTCTACAATCTTTGATGTGGTGACCAACCTTCTTGCAATTGCCACAAATATCTGGACAACGACCTGGGTTATGATGCTTCTGACACCTTTCGCACTTAGGTAGGTTACCAGTGTAACCTTTTCTGTCATTTGGTCCTGCAGCATAAACCTTTGCTACTTCCTGTCTCTTAGGTGGCGGCTGAACAGCGTTTCCACCTTGGTTGTAATCAAACCTCCTCTTGTTGTTGTTGTTGTTGTTATTGTTCGAATTGTTGTTCCGGTTATTGGGATAATTGCGGTTCCGATTGTTGTTATAGTTGTTGTTGTTCCGAGTGTTGGTGTAGTTGGTGTTGTTTGAACGGTTATTGTTGTTGACAGCAGCTTTCCCTTTGACCACTTGAACCATGAGTTTCTGAGTTATACGAATAGCTTCTTCCATTGATTGTGGATCAAAAGAAATCACATCTCCTCGAACACTTTCAGGCAATCCACCAACAAAGTTTTCCATCTTTTTCTCATCATCGGGAACCATAGTTGGACATAGTGCAGCCAACTCCTGAAATCTCCTGAAATAAGTCTCAATGTCATCACCCTTAGTCACAAGCTCATAAAATTCCGTTTCCATCTTTTGCACCTCGGTACGAGGGCAAAACTTCTTTGTCATTAGTTTCTTGAATTCCTCCCAAGTAAGCTTGTAAGCATTTTCCATACCAATCGGCTGAGCATACGAATTCCACCAAGACATAGCTTCATCAAGAAGCATACCTGTAGCAAACTTCACCTTGCTGACATCCGGGCATCCGCACATGAGAAATACGTTCTCAGTCTTTTCGAACCAGCGGATTAAAGCAACCGCTCCTTCAGTGCCCTTAAATTTGATAGGATCGCTAATCTTGAAATCTTTCCATGTACATTCCCTCTTATTAGTGGGTGGTTCAACCGTCCCTGTATTAGAAGCAGTCTCAGCAGCCCTTGCAGCAACCTCAGCTCTCTCAATCACTAGAGCTTCTGCAATACTATCCCTGACCAACTTGCGGATAGCGGCTTGAGTCATGGCGGGTGTTTCTGGTGCAGTCTTACTCTTCCTTGGTGCCATACTTCTGATAAATCACAATGGAAATAACCATGAGAAAAATCATAATAGAAATAGTCATCGTACCAAAGATATACACCCACAACACGTATATAAATATACAACCATAACCAAGTATAAATACAACCACGATATGTACGAGTACAACCACAATCTGTCTAGACCTTACCACGATAAGTGTATATATACAACCACAACAACCACGTCACGTATATATATAACCCCAACCTGTGTCGATACAACCACAACATGTACGAATTCAACCACAACATGTATAAATGCGATAATAATAAAGAGCAACCACGAAACATCATAAATATAATCACAACACATGAATATAATACATGAAAATTTCGGTCGATGTAGGCCGATATATATATATAGCACAACATTTCCACATAGTAGAGTCGCACTTGATAATATTTGTTTGTACAACAACCAAAAGACAACAAGTTCTTGAACTATGTCCCACATCCCGGGACTAGGAAATAATACAAGCTAATATAATACCAGTCTACGCCTAGGCTCCTCTCGGTGCTCTAGATGGTCCAGGCTCTCCCCTCAAGCGACGAATCTCACGATTCATCATAACCACGATCTCCTCAAGATGCTCAAGTCGTAACTGAGAAGAAGCATCCCTACGCTCCAAAACAACTACCCTCTCTCGAAGCAATGTCAACTGGTCTACCTGCTCCCACTGGGTCTCCTGTGTCGCCTGAGCTCTATCTCGAATCTCAGGTAACTCATCCCTAAGTAGCTCAATCTCCTCCTGGTGCCTCAACTGTCGTGCCTCGAGCCCATGGTAAGACACATCAATACTAACCCTGCCCTGAATCAAATCCTCAACCTGCTCCTCAACAATCTCAAGTCGAGGGGTGATAATCTCATCAACTCTATGCCCCAACCTGTCAACTTGCTCCTGCTGAGCATCAAACTGATCCTCTAGTGTAACGGCTGTAGGATCCCTAGCTGCAGCCGCTCTAGAACTCTCACCTATGTGGTACACGGGTGGTGGTGAAAAGTCATCAGTCTCGGTAATGGGTGAATCTGGAGTGGTAAGCCTTGCGCGCTTCCGAAGCGGCAAGAGTGAGGTAGCTATAGGAGTGGTAGTGGGTATAGCTGGTGGTGGTGGTGTAGGCATAGTAGGACTAGGGAGACTCCTATAAGTACATGTAGCATAACGAACTCTCTTCCTAGGGCCCTGAACAGTCTTCTCCCTAGGAAACATAAGTCTCGGCTCTGAATGGATAGTAGTAGTAGGTGATGATGGTATGTCAGTAGGTATAGTAGGATGGACATGGGGAGTAGGAGCCGTCTCCTCCTCCTCGAAAGGCTCGGTGTCACCATCAGATGCCAAGAGTGGCAACTCAGGTGTAGGTGAAACAAGTGGTGAAACAGCAGTAGAGGACACAGAACCCTCATCATCAGAATCGGATATAGTGTAAAGTACAACAGTGTCGGGATTCGAAGACATGACTCTGTGATAATCAAGGTGAAATAAAATAAATAACTCGCATAATGGCATCGCCTACAAATAAGTAAATATGCACTTATGATGAAATGATGATATGCTATGATGGTGTGGTTATAGTCTAGGGTCAATGATGCAACCTAGTTCGCTATAACCTTAGCTCTGGTACCAATCTGTAACACCCCCGAAATACCTGAATGGCAGTGGAATGGAATACCTGAGGGTGTAACGGATCATAGCACACAAGCAAGGAAATATTGAACGACCTAAAGTGTCGTTTGGAAAATACATCGTTTGATTCATTCAAAATATTCAGAGTTATAAAGACATAGGTCCCAAAAGTTAGAAAAAGTTTACGGAAACAAGTTTAGTACAATCAAACGATAGTTCAAAGTGCATGAAATCCAAAAGTGACGCGTCAGCCTTGATACACAAAGTGACTCCATGCAATGCCATGAGGATATGCCTTAGTTACCTGAGAAATACATTGCGAAAAACGGTCAACATAAAGTTGGTGAATAATCATAGGTTTATAAGTAAATCTAGTGTACAAATGCCATAAGTAATGCCATGAAATAGGATGTCCGGAAAGTATATACATTGGCTCTTAAGCTCATGACCCCGAAGCTAGACGATACTTGGCCCCAATGAGTGTTTACCAGACACTCTAATAATAAAGACATGAAATGCATTCGTTCCATTTGGAGCAACCCAAACACGAATGGAGGCGTCACCCTCGATAGATCTATCCACTCACTCTCGCTTAGTACTAGAAATTAACGGTCCATGATAATAAAAGGGGACTTGTCAAGACGTGGTAAATAGGCAACTTAAGCAATGTATGAATTTTATACTTAGGCATGTACACAAAAATAAGTAATGCAATGTATTCTCCCCCGTGGGATTTGAAATCAAAATATAGAATTAAAACGGGGCTATGAAAACTCACCTCGAAGTGATGGTACAAAGATGGTGCAATGAGGTAAAAGTAGTCGGGACAATGAGGCGCGAGTACTAGCCGCAACCTAAAAGAATAACCATGATCTAACTTAGATCAAGCCGAAATGAAATGAATGTACATGCACATGATGCTCATACCACTCGTAATTTAGAAACACTAGTTATCGTCATAGAAAAATAGTTTCCATACTTAGGAAAATATATCCATATATAGGAGTATATAACTTGTACGAAAAAGTTAACGTTATAATCCTTGTATCAAAACCTTGAAATACGTCGTTACGTCGTATAAGTATTCTCTCGGGTCATACGTATTCATTTGATAAGAAATCGTCCTTAGTAATGTTTTCTAGAAAATTTACCGTTTAGTACGTACGTTATTATTTTTATTTGTGACCAAAATATATATATAGTTTTGACAATGTTAAAACGGGTATAACTCGGTCGTTTTAGGCTCGTTTTCCTTGTTCTTTATGTCCACGGATTCGTCTTTGTGTATACTAGTATATTTTAGATAACTCGGCTCCTTAAAGTTACGTTTACTACTTCAAAATACCCGTCGTATTCTGCCAAACAGCAAGCAGTTTTCTGAAAAGTAGTTTTCGTCGTTAAATTTGTAAAAATCATATCTCCTTCGTTATAAACTCGTTTCAATCCGTTCTTTCGCCTAAAGTTTCGTTTTTGAATGTATTTTCTAAATCTTTGGTCAAAACTTGGTCATCATCTACTGATTTTCCCACGAAATTAAAATAGGGACAGTAGGTATTTCAAAAGTTTCAAAAACCATTTTCAAGTCTCTAAACTAGTTCCATCCTCCATCAATCCACTTTCAAACACCACAAAGCTAGTCTAAACCTACCATACACCTTCTTAGGGTGTCATGGGTCCTTAAACATCACCAATCCACTAGGTCTAACAAGGGTTTCATATGTTTCCATTTCTAGGGCTTGAAAGTTAATATATACAAAAATGAAGTGGTACAAGTTGATGCATGTGTAAGATCTTGTAAGAAAAATATATAGACATAATAATAACTTGTAAAAATCATAAAAATGAGTTTGTAAACTTACTTGATGGTTTAGAGAGTTTAGATGATAAAAAGCCTACTAATCCTTGAGTTTTTATTTCAAAACTCTAACAAGGATGATTATACTAACTAGTTTATAATATGATCTTGTAAAATTTACCCTCCTTGCTCCTTGTTTACCCCAAATCGAACCACACTTAAGAGAAATGAAGAGAAAAGTTGCTAGTTGTAAGTAAAAAGTGATTTTGTGATAACTAATGTGAAAAAAAGTTTAATATATACTAGAGACATAAGTTAGGTGTACAATAAATATGTTTGGTGAGGTTATTAAAGTTTGAAGACCAAGGGGGGGGGGGGTGGCCGGTTCTAGGGGAGGGAAAAGGGGGATGTGTTGGGTGATTAGTTAGTAAAAATTAGTATTAGTAGTTAAGTATAGTTAGGTTAGGTTTAGGTTTAAGGTTTAATCGGGTACCGGGTTTGTTAGAAATAAATTTTGTTGAAGTTATTCGGGTCATAATAAAGTTATAAAAATTGTAAAAATATGTCGGGTATAAGTACGGAGAGTTTGGGTGATTATCGTTTAATTTTGGTGAAAACCGTCGTTATTAAGTTAAACGTACGATACGTAATAGTTAAATTTCCAAAATACCGGGTAATTTAATATTATAGTTTTTATATTATAGAAATGAGTATAAAAATGTATTGGGATCATAGTCGGGAGTGTCGGACATGTTAGACACTTATCGTTCGCGTATTAGTGTTTATTTGAAATAAACGTACGTAAATCGTTAATTATACCAAAAGTATAAATTTAGTTATCCTACGAGTGGAATAGCATGCAAGTGCCCTAATGATGATATGCAGAGTATTTCTAGTCCGTATGAAGTGTCCCTGATAATAATGCATGAATTCGCTCCTGAACCAATACGGTTACGCGAATTTGAACACATGTAAACTAAATTTACGATGACATGAATAATGCACGTGAATAGTGGTTTCCTCTCGGAAATGAATAGTGTCAAGTGAATAGTAAATTTTCTGAATATGTCTCGGAATGTCAAATTGACCTAAAAAACGATGAATAGTAAAACGATGAATAGTAACTTGTGAATAGTAAAATGTCGAAGTTTGGAAAAATGACCTGAAATTGTGGGTTGTGACATGAACAGTGGCAATAAATCATTAGGTGGCTAAGGGGTGTTTGGAATAACTAATTTCTTGCCTGCCGTCAGGAAATTTGAATTTTAGGTAACTAGTTTCAAGTCTACTATATTTTGTGCACTGTAACGTACCAGGCAAAATGATAATGACAAATTAAAGGGGCATAGATTATAGATAGAGAAACCATGGCAGAAGTAGCTAAAGATGTGATTGTAACAAGCCTAAATCAAGAGCCCGGGATCACAACCGCATCAATTCCTTCTTGGAACAGTTGTAACTACGGAACTATGGAAAACCAAATATTGTGTGTCTACATTCTACATCTTTAGGTAAAATAGAGTATTATTGTCGTTGACAGTTGAATTCAGTTTTCCCTACTTTTTAAAATAGTACAGTAAAACTTATATGCATTTTTTTTCCAGATTATGATATTGTCATATACAAACCTGGAACATGCTATTTTGGAAGTCATAAGTTACGCTTTAAAAATCTGGGGTACGATTAGTTATTTAATGATTTTGTTTTACGTTAGTCACATCAAAAAGGGGTTGGGTCACAATGGGTCATTTGGATTATTTTTGTTCCTTGACAAAACTGAGATAATGAGATCTCATATCATAATTTGTTTTTTGTAGGCCGTCGCCACATTTCTGCAAGAAAACCCCAAAGGTTGTTGATTTATTACCCGGAACACCTTACAATCAACAGGTTGGAAATTGCTACAAGGGAGGTGTTATCAACCCATAGGCCCAAAGCTCATTCCAAGTTGGTAAGTTTTAGCTTTTAAAAGTAAATGTTCATCAGAAAAAATGTTAAAAAGATTGGCCGCTAATCTCATGTCAATGTTATATGCAGGCTTCATTCGGGATTCCGGTGCAATGAGATTAAGGAAGTGGGCAGTATATTGTATTAGAGGTAATTTTGTATATTCTAAAACCCATTTAATTTTAGAACGGGCCAAAAGTGAATTTTTTTAAAGGGTCCATTTTGAGTTTAGCGGCCTTCTCATGTGTGTTTGTGAATTGGGAGTTTGGGTTATGCTTCAATGGTACATGAACAGTGGAAACACAAATACACATCAACCAAGCATTTTATAACTTTAAGGATGGGTTCTCAGTGTGCGCGCTTTTAAGGCCTTCAATACAAGCATAGAAAGGCTTATCTCTTCAGTAAAGTGTTGGATGAACATGTTTAACATAAGGATCATTATATTTCAGATTTATGACCAAACAAACATGCCTTATGTTCATAATCTTTTAATAATTGATGTATGATTTTCAGGAATTCGCACATTATAAGTTACAAAAGTACAAGGAAGGGAATCCCAGAAATTCCTTTACTAAGGATCGAAGTTATCACTGTTATGGTCAATTCCAAAAATGCAACTCCAAACAGCAACTGAAATAATGTTGGTGCATTTATGTTTTGCTGCAGCAGGAACTTGGTATTAGTTCTGATGTCAATGTTCGGAGAGGGAAAGTGGGTGACAATCGTTTCTTTGATGCACACTATTTGAGGCTTTGTAAAATCAGCACTTGCAGTGGCGGTTTGTAAATGCTAGAACTGAAGATTCATTATTGAAGAAGAAACGTAATGGGGAATTTGAGTCTGACCGGGTTAAGTAGGACTATAATGGACGTGAATGCGACCTGGATGTTTACCGAAATTGCTTGATGAGGTAAAAATTTCATTAGTTATTTTCTTTCAATGAATTTGATAATTATGAGAGCTCAATTTTCTTTAGTTAGAAATCAAATAACTGAATTTACTTTTATTCTAACTTAGTATTGAAACATTCTAACTTACTTGATGTGCTTTCCTGGGAACACGGATTAGATCAACCAAGGAAGAAGATTAACAATAAGATTACTTTGTGTCAGCTTACACAGGTACGAGGCCGAGACATATTTCGAATGCAGGTGATGGGGTGGTCGTTTAAGGAGATAAAGCTGAGAGAAATTCAGTTTCACCAAACACACAAATTCAGTTTCCCAAAGGACAAAATGATGCAGATTAATAGTTATTCCTATTGAAGAATGCATTATTCATGAATTATCATATTGGTAGCATTTTAAACATTTATACATGATAAACTATCTTCACTGTGTGGTCAAGTATTATTTAAGTGAACAGCTAACATGCTATGAGTCGAGCTTTCTTAATTACCCGTATTTAACTTTAACCTTCAACATGATGCCTCGCGGAAACGCACGGCCTTACAAGAATATATGGACAATCCACGCATCATGTCAACCTTTTATAACTTATGTGCTATTGAATGTACAAATATACTGTTGCAAAACACACCCGCAGCATCGCGCGGGCTTCCCCGCTCGTTTACAATCGACCCCGGAATACAAAACTAAGATTGAGGATGACTTAGAGACCGTGACCGATGACGAGGTCACGTAATAGCCCATGACCTTGAGTCTAGCTACAAGACTCGTAAATAAAGAAAAGCGCTTCTTGGGAGGCAACCCAAGTTTTATTTGTTTTGTTTGTTTGATTTTATTTGTTTCCGTATGTTTGTTTTATTTTTATTGCTTGTGGCTCATGGTTCAAAATAAATTGTGAAAATGCTTTATTTTGTTTTTAACTTCGTCTTAATTACATATAAAGGTATTTTGAAAAAGCTAAGTGTAATGGAAACCCAAATTTGTTTATAAGAACGAAATTGAGCATAAACCACAACAATATTAAATGAACATGTGTATTAGTAATTGTTTGAGTCAAATGCTTGTATCGAGTCATAATGATGTTTTGTAGGATTTTTCAGGAAGTAAGGCATAAGTTTTTCCAGAAACTTGACATGTGATTTTTGCAGGAACATTCTAATGGCGTCAGGAGTTATAACCTGACGGCGTCAGGTACAAAATTCTGGAAATTTTGCGAGTTTTATTTATACCGGAGTTTTAAAGTTTTTGTTGATTCTTTAGTTTTATAAACTCCAGGAAATCTGCCAACATTCATTCCACAAGAATTATATCTTAATATGTTTTCTAGGATTTTTATTATATATAGATTGCCGCCAATTTTACGCGAGGTTTGCCTTGATTGTTTTCTCAGGTTTAACAGGTTACATTGGACAAGAGGATGATTTATATTTCTGGAGGGAAGCTTTCAAAGTTTATTTTCTTGGAAAAAGATCTAACCTTGTTGACACACTATACACACCGAACGAATCAGGGGAGTATTTGTTTTCATTCTTTTACCTTATTTTCTTTTACATCTTTTTATTAAACATTGGGGATAATGTTCAGCTTAAGTGTAAGGGGAGGGTAAATGATGATACTTTAGAGAATACAATTATGTTTGAGTTTGTTTGTTTGATAGTAGGTGTGTAATAAAACTAAGAGAAATACTTGTTAGGGCAATTTTAGCGCCAAATTTAAATTTTTTTTACAACATTTAGGAGTGAAGCTTTAGCCTTATTGAGCATCTCATGGATAGGAGTTGTATGACTAGCACAAAAACCGTACCACTCAGAAAAATTTTTCACCCAAATATGTGAGGTTCGCCTTTAGATTTGTTAGAAAAAGCATTCATTATTAGTGCTTATGAGTGTATCGGTAGTACTTAGATTCTAGAACTTGCGTTAGTGATGCATCCCGAGACCGCTAGTGAGACTACATTCGTGTAATAGGATTTACTACATGATAAGAGGCATTAGGATAACCCTTGTGTTAAACCCGTATCATAATTACTTGACCATTTAAGTCAATTAACTTGACTAACAAAGTCAATTAATTCTCCCACACCTTTGCGTTGTACTCATTTTTAGTACACGATACCCCTAGTACACCCCTCCGAGCCTATCTTTTTATTTTCTAACTTTAAGCATTTTACTTAAAGATAGAGTTTATTAACAATCCACCCCAAATGCGCAACCAAATCGCCTTAGCCTTCCTTGTATGCACTCATCTTTAGTGCATTATTGTTACTTGTTTAAACCCTTAGTTAATTGTCTAATTGATTACATGGTTGCTAAGTCGAGTCATATCTTGTACATATTGTTTTGGGATGATTGGGACTCATGGGTAAAGTACTAGTGCTATGGAGTAATGGGGAAGAACATCATATATTACCCCCATATGTGCGTTAATCTTAAAAAGTACTCGAAGTGTTTTGATTATCTTAATTCGAGTCATTAGAATAGTTGATTGTAAAATATGTAAAAGTTCAAGTGTAAAGGGGACGTAAATCCCCTATGATGTATTATTTTGGATGGTAGGGTAAAAGTGTTATAAAAAAATAATAAAAAAAAATCGAAAAAATAAAGAAAAAGAAAAAAAAAATAGAAAAAAAGAGAAAAACATACGGACTACCATCTTGTTTCCCTTTATGTTTATTTTATGTTTTGTTAGTTTATGATTAGCTTAAGTCGAGTCGAGTCTTGGCTTAGCAACGCCATGCTATACATGTAATTAACCATGATTAACTCGCCACCAGTAAATATTTCCTTTATCTAACAAAACCGTGTTTATCATATCCCCACACCTCATGTTATAACCCTTTAAAAGACCTCTTTGATAGTTTATCCTAGGTGCTTACGCCAAGTGGTGGAGGTTTGATCATTTCCCAAGCCTATGGTAATCTATTTGCTATGACAGGTATTGAGAAATGTTTTCCATTTCCTTATTGTGATATATACTTTATTACACCCGAGGGATGTGAGTATCTCAACACTATTTGTGAGGTGCTAGTGTATAAACTCCGTGCTTGTTTTTGGTTTTAAGTAGAACGATTTTTTGTTGTAATTACTTTTATCGTAGTCTTAAATGACCTCTAACTTGTATTTTGATTAGAATAAAAGCGCATTTGCTTGAGGACAAGCAAATCTCAAGTGTAAGGGTATTTGATAAGGCAAAAAGTGTACCGCTTTTGGGGGGTCATTTAAGCCCTAATTCGTGATTATTTGATCAATTATTGCCCTAAATCGTTCCTTTTGTCATTTTAGGTACTTTTGAGAAGAAATCTGGAAAAGTAAGCATTTTGGACATTTTTGGAGCGATTAAGTGAAGAAAACGACAAAGTCTCAAAATCCTTGCTGAGAACAGTACCTGACGGCGTCAAGACCCTGCAAGTGACGGCGTCAAGACCCTGCAAGTGACGGCGTCAAGCTTGGCAAAAGAGGTGGATATGGAAAATACACATGACGGCCCAGAACAATTTCAAGGCAATTTGGCCTGACGGCATCACCAAGGCCGTCAGGGTCAGAATACATGTGACGGCCCAGAGTAAAATTACACATGACGGCGTCAGAAGTGGATCTAGGCAATAAGAATTTTATCTTGGCGGCGAGTTGACGGCGTCACAAGCTATAACGTGACGCCGTCAAGGTGTAAAATCTATATATAGTTTTCTAATTTTCATTCATTAAGTGTGGAACTTTTGGAGAACTTCTTTGTGAAAACCCTAGACGAATTTTCTGTAGAAATAAGGGTTTCAACCCTTGTTCCATCCATGTTCAATTGAAGATTAGTTTTCTAATAATTATTCAATATGTTTATGTGTTGTTTGATTCCATCTCATGCTTGTCTTTTTTTTAACATGCTAGGCTAGGTTTTTCTTGTGTTTGCTTAGATGTAATGAAACCTAGATGCTGATTATTGGTTGATGGTTTGTTTATAATTGTTGTGGATGATTGTATTCGATGTTAGGCTTAAGAAAATTGGCAGACTTCCAATTGGTAACTTGCTTGAACGTCTTAAGAAACATGATCGGAGGTGTACTACGATTTAATGGTTGTATTTAATGCATAATCGAATTCTAGTGATCCCATGTTAGGAGCTTTTAGTCGGCTCGACATAGGAGTGAAGTAGGAGCTTATAGAGTTAGGGAATTTTATACACGGCCCTACGACTAGTATTAAGGAATATAACCCATCATACATGTAATTGCAACAAGCTAATCAACCGATAAAAGATATCTAGGGAGTAATGAAATCTAAGTAAACACATTTTCTCTTATTATTGTTTACATCACAAATTAGTTTTAGTTTATTTTATCTTATTTTTATTGCATCTTTAGTTAATTGGGTTAGTTGACTAGCAACTAATTCCGCCCACTCCTTCAAAACCCGAGATTTTACTTGCTTTTATAAAATTATAAAAATACAAAAAGAATCATCCCTCACCCTTAGACCTAGTTTAGTAGACTTTTTAATCCTAGCGAACACTATTCCTGAGTTGAACAATCAATCCCCCGGTACTTGTCACTATACTATACTACAACGAACAGGTACACTGCCTGGTGGGGATTGCAAGCTTCTCAAGATCCATTGAGAGGTAAAACCTTTTGCGAGGGTGCAATTCCATGGATCAAGAACCTTTGATATTGAAATTTTTCTTTGATCCTTTGCTATGAACCTTTGGTATGGACCTTCGCTATGAACCTTTTGATATGATCCTTTGATAAGAACCTTTGCTTTGAACCTTTTGATATGAACTTTGATTATGATATGATATTTGACTCTTCAGTTTGATACCCGAGCCAATTTGTTTCCTGGCCATGAAGGTAACATGGACGTGTCATTAATGCACCAATGACATGACTCTAGGGCGGTGGAGTGATGTTCCGTCCCGTCCCTTTTGTTATATGATTATGAGCTCAAGAATACATATGTTTGGCTACTATGATTTATTTGCAGTGGCGTATGGATGCATCCTAGATTTGCTTTGTATATGTCATGATATGAAATGATATGATTTGGTGATTGATGTTGTGTGCAATACACGTCCTTCACATATTTGAGAGGTCGCTCCTCTATGGTTACTGATGATATGCCATGATTATGATTTGATTTGTTTGGGCTCGAGATAGATTATTGACCTTTCCTTACACTTTGGTATCCATTTGTTTACACCTTATGTTTGTCCTAATGCACCATATCCTGTTATCTTTTGATTCTTCATGATATTTTTTCAGTTGATCGTTGATCCCTTATTCATTTGACAGATGACATTCATTCCAACAGGAGCTTATGATTTCTTTCTTAAACTTATATACATTTTGATTATTCGTTTTGTTATATATCTGTTCATTGGGCTTTTTAAGCTCAGCCGCATTTCTTTTCCTGCGGCAGGTTTTAGGTTGGAAGTTGGGTTGAGTGAATAGTGCATAGGAGCTCTTAGTGGACTACCCTGAGGATTAGGAGCCCATTTGCATCTTGAGTAGACTTGGATTGGATTTAGTTTGGATTTGTATTACACATTGTATAGAGTTAGCATTTCATTTGTTTTCCTTAGAATACCCTGGTAATTATTATGTTTATAAGTCTTCCGCTTGCGTTGTATGTTCTGATTTGGCACCATAATGTGATACTTCTTCCCTTGTCGGGTTGGGGTGTTACAATAATAATGCAGAATTTAAACGGAGTTAGATATGAGAGTAGTAACACTCTTACTTAAAAATAAGTAGACTGTTTTGAAAAATAATAGTTGATAATAATATGTGTGTATATATGCGGGTGTGTTTATGGGAAGGCCACTATAATAATAATAATAATAATAATAATAATAATAATAATAATAATAATAATAATAATAATAATAATAATAATAATAATAATAATAATAATAATAATAATGTAACACCCTCATTTTTCACTGATCGCAGCGGATAAAGTGTTTGGGGTATTACTCATGGAAACAAAGACAAGATAATAGAAAACGACTCGAAAAGAGATGTTTTTGAAAAAGGTGTTATCATTCATTTATTCATCAGAGTTTTACAGTAAAAGATGTACTTTTACCAAAAGAGAAGTCCCTAAGATACGTTTTACGACACAAAACTGATGAATGATAACTATTTTGGACGTCCTCATATCCAGTGGTTCTCCGTGCCAGGGTTCCTATAGTGCCTAATTACCTAAGATAACATGCTTAAAAGTCAACACGTATGTTGAGTGAGAGTCATAGGTTTAAAAAGTTAAAGTATAAATACAAGTTTCACAGGGTTCAGCTTAAACCCTATGTGTGGAAAAGTGTTAGTGTTAGAAGGTATATTGCACTAAGCTCATGAACCACACGTTAACAATCCGGGTCATGGGGTATGCAGACCAAACCATGAGGGGATGGGAAGGATAACTTGCCAAAGTTAAACCTTCAGTGGGTTCAAATATAGTACTTATTGGTACCACCTAGTGGGGTGTTAATACCAAAGGGAGTTGTTAAACTCCAATAGATCTATCAACTATATTTGCGTTCGCGTGGGTAAAATATCCCAAACGATTAGATTCATGAATTTTGGTTATGTAATGATGGCAGTTAGTTTACTCGTGCAATAACCAGAGAAAAGACTTGTATTTGGTTTTAAAGCAAGTATCCCCCTCACAGGGTTTGTAAAACATTTCAAAAGCATTTAAAAGGGTGTGAGGCTATGAAAACTCACCCGAGTCTCTAGCTAATTAAAGTAGTGGTTTAGACAACCCACTCACATATCCTGGGGTAGTGCGGGTGTGTGTATGTCAAATCTTAGTCTAGGTTTCCTTAACTAATTACTATTAGGTTTTTATATATAACATAACACCGTTCGGGCCATTGTAATTCAGCAGTATATGACTCCTCACATGAAGCTCCCTACTATTGTATTATGTGATCAGCATAATACCGTTCGGGCCATCATAATTCAGAAGTTAATACTCCTCACACAAAGCTCCCTTTATTGAGTTATGTTGTTATTAGGGTTTAGTTATAACATAACAATGTTCAGGCCATCATATCTAAGAAGTATATGCAATAATCGCTCGAGGAGTCAGGGCACTTTAATTCGTAAACCCAACAAACTCGTCAAAACGAAATATCCACATAGTACTCCTTGCATGAAGCTCCCTATTATTGTGTTATGCTTCTAACTTAAATAGGTTTTTATATTTTTATGAAAATAATCCATTTTTACCCCTTATATATATTTACATTTTCTACCCTAAACTTATAAACTTATAACAAATAAGCACATAACTTTCTAGCTATTGCATATTTAGTCACTATACTAATATATTTTAAAGAAATGATATATATAGTTCCTAAATTATATTAATTTTTAGTATTTACTCTATTTACCCTTATATTTATAATATTTGCAATTTTAGTCCTTTTAGTTTAATATTTGTTTTAATAGTTTATTTTAAGGTTTAATATATTGCAAATCTAGTTCTTACACTATTATCTTCTAGGAAATGTCAAAAACAGTCCCTAGACTTTAGAGTTTCAGGAATTTACAATATATACCCCTATGCATGTAATATTTTGCAAAACTAGTCCTAAATGTGTATAATTCTAATTCTAGCATTGTAATCTAGTTTCTAAGCTTATAACTAACTCATATAAGTTCAAATAAGCCACATAATTCATATTATATCAAGTAGATAAGCTATGTAACACATAAGCAAGCAATTCGACTTATAACTAGGGCTACGAAAGAAAACATGCATGCAAGGCAATCTAATGGCTATCCTAGGGTCTCTAAGTCTTATACTAAGTATCTAGGTCTATTCTAAAACTATTTATACGTAAATTATGGGTTACCTAGGTCGGGGGAGGGTTGAACGAGGGTTTCTAGGGCTCGCTCGACTTCAAACCACAACACAACTCAACCAAAGCTTCGTTACCCGTTTCCTATGGTTTCTAATGATCTTAGACTACAGAAATGTGAGGTAGAAAAGAGAAGGAGAGGTGTGAAGAAGAAATGAGAGGAGGAGGGGGTATTTATAGCCCGCATAGAGGCGGTTTGGGTGAAAATGGGGTGTAGGTGTCACGGAGGAGGAGGGGGAGTAACCAAGGCTAGGTGATGGTGTGGCAGGTCTAGAGGGTGATGAGGATGAGCTATGGTATCTAGGGGGCGGAGCTTTAGGCCGGTTGTGATGGGAAGTAGCCGAGAGAGGCGGTTAGGGCAAAGGAGGTGACAAGGAGGTGATGCACCTCCTATCTTGGGTGCTTGGAGGTGCTAGGGTGCTATCTTAGTCATATAGAGGTGCTAGGATGGTTGTTCGTTCATTTTAAGGTGCTTAAGTAACATGGTTTAGGTGTTTAAGTCTAATTTTAATCTAGTTTTGTTTAATAAGTGTCTAAGGTTTTATCTATGTTTTAGTGTCTTATTTAAGGTCCTAATGATGTTTAGTAACTATTAGTAGCTTATACTAAGTGATGGTAGCTTATGGTAAAGATTTAACCTAGTTTAGACCTAGTTTCGGGAAGTTATGACCTAATTAAGGTTTTGTGCTTATATGACTTGTACCTAAGTTTCTAGGGGTTGTACTATATCCTAAGGGTTCTAATATATCCTAAGGTAACTATTATAACTTATATCTAAGTCCTAGGCACTTTTCATGTAAGTTCAGATAAGCATTTAGGGTTTTAAAACTAATTGGAAACACATAGGTGCATTTAGGGTTTTCTAGCAAGTATGGGGTATTATAGTACTAGTTTTCTTAGTGAAAATATATTTATTACCTTGACTTGACATACCGGGATGTTTACCTTAAGTAAACATAGTAGTGGTTGGCATAGACGAATACGTGAGCTTGTCTGAAGGTTAGTGATGTGTGTTTTTTCACACATCCTTTTTAGCCTTAAATCAGACCAAATACACCAAATACTAACCAAATATGCCAAGAGAATGTATGTTTTTGTATTTGTGTATGTGCAGGTACGGATATGTGAAAAATGAACAAAAACAAAGCAAAACCGACAAAAACGAGCACGAGATTGGAAAAAAGTCAAAAGCCGGAGCCGGGGAAGCAAAATGATCAAAGAAAGCTTAAAATGTCATTAGAAGTCATGAGAGATTCACAAAGTTGCAATATTAGTCCCTGATCAAAGTTTGATGAAATGGCAACTTTAGTCCCTGTACTTTCATAAATTGGCAAAATGGTCCCTTGAAGAAAGATTTGAAGAAAAGACAAAAGAGACCCTCCAAGAATTCAGAAAAGTCAAAATGAGCCCTTGGATAATACATTGGTGGATTTACAGATTTGGTCCCTACGGTTTGAATAATTACAATAATGGTCCTTGGTTAGAATTTACTACTACATCTTAATATCTAAACTGAATCCAATCCAATAACCTTTAACACCCCAAAGCCCAAAACACTAAATAGCCCAACACTCCCTTTGTACCCATCCCATAATATTACCCGAAGTCAAACAAAACCCACCCGGTCAAACAAAATAATAAAACAACCCCAAAACCGTTTTTACCCGCGCCCCAATTTACCCCCAACCCAGAAAACATAAACCCTAGAACACTATTCACAGAAGTAAAATCCAAATTAAGCACAATTAAGGGTACGGAGGTAAAATTGCATGAGCATCTAGAAGGTCTGACATGTCAGGGAATGCCAGAGTGGCAATCTGCGCGAGTATGCGTGCTTATGATTGGGAAATCATTAAATCTAAGGGCTAGAATTGATGGGAACCATCTGGAAGGAGATCACACGGCTAAAATGGACGCAAAGAAGCACAAGTAAGGTGTGGATTGATGAGCTGGATTCCAAGGACCTCATCCTCAGCTCCTATATATACCCCTCTCATTCACAGATATGAGTAGTAGTTTTTAGTGTATGTTTTGATTTAGTTTACTTATGCTTCTGTTTTTAAAATTGTAATTTCATTATTCCAAGTATTGTAATCAAATTTCGTTTATTAATATTATTTCAATTTTCTATTAATTCCCTGTTAATTCAGTTCCTTATTTAGTTCTGTTAATTTTTATTTATTATTTTTATAAGCTTAGTTTAATCATATTTAGTTTATAACTCAGTCTTTGTTTATCTCATATTGAAAATCAAAAAATATATACATATATATAAAAAAAATCAGAAAGAAGAAAAAAAATATAGCTTCAATTCCTAAATTCAATCTTCAAATAGCTTATTTCCTGTTTAATATAAGTTCATTTAGGCTTCCTTATAGCTATAGTGAACTTATTCAGTCAAATTTCTGAGTTACCAATAAAGTCAAAACAAGTCAACTGAGTAGCTTATTTAAAATAAGCTCAGCTTATTCAAGGAGTTCAAGGCAGCCATTAAGGAGCTTATGGCCTGTCTTAAAGACAGGCTAGCTTAGTGAATCCCCCTCTGTTGTACTGAGGGGGAAGTTGTTTTGTAAGTTCCATCCATTTTCAATATTACTATTGCATCAGTAGTGTAATTTGTTTCTATTTTCATAATAGTTGGTGCATCTTATTATTCTGTTTTTTTTTATTATTATCTCATTATACATTATTGTTGAAGTAGTGTAGTTGGTAACTATTTTATCTATATGTCTTATTCATTAGATCTGTATTGCTATCTGTGTTCATCTTTGTTATTGAGTTTCTATGTTGATTGGTTTCATTAGATCTATATTTGCACTATTTTTGAGGTTTGGTTTGATTTGGATTGGATTTGAGAGGAATTAGTTACAACAGGTCACATATTCAAGGGTGTTTGGATTACTTGTGTTCTGTTTGATCCTTTTGTTTTCTCACTCATATCTCTGCATTAATAGTTTGCATTAAGTGTAGTTAACTAGGTTCTAACATCAAATCAGTAGATTATATAACAGAAGTCAAAAATCAAATGTTGAATCCATTTCAGTATTAATGCCTTTGTTTCTGCTGATGCATTACTTAACTTTGGTAGAAAACTAGTTAACCTAAGGATTATTAAGTCATAAACTAGCTTAATATAATAATTAAAGTAAGATTTAGGCAGAAGAAATTAACATTAGTCAAACTTAAGTTGCAATTAAAAAGTCAAATAGGAAGTGATCAGGTTTTTAGTCAAATTTTTTAGAGCAATTCTAGGTTTCATTTGTGATTAGAAATAAGTAAGGTTTGCTGATTTTAGAAGTATTGCAGCTTATGAGTAATAATCAATAAGAAAATTTCAATTTGAGTCTCATTTGCTTATTGGGATATTGGCTTGAAGTTGACTGTCTGAATCATATTCTCCCCTGCTCATCAGTTTTTGAGCAAACTTCTAGGGAACTTTTAGGTTATTGGATTGAATCTTACATCTGTTCTTTTGGTGAATTAGTACTCTCAGTTGGTTTGGTAATTGTTTTCCCCTATAAGCTCACTACCTATAGCTTATTAGGACTGCCTATTCAGCTTATCAAGATTATAGTTGGGAACTAGGGTCTGAGCAATATAACAAGGTTGCAAGTATTGTATTGCGTTCATAATCTATGATTGGTTGTTCATTTGAGTTGATTTGTGCCTCTATTTGCTATTTTCATTGATATTTCACTAGTTACTTAACTGCTTGGCTTATTGCTATTCTCTCCAAGTGCTTATTGCCATCAGTTTAGTCTAAACCTGTGTTACTGAGAGTATTTTGGCCCAAAATCTGTTCATTTAAGCTTCTTTTAGTCCAAAAGTCATTTAGTCAAAGTTGGGTCAAACCCTGGTCAACTGTGCTTATCAATAAGCACTCAATATAAGCTGTTTTCAAAGCAAACCATAGTTACAGAGCTTATTTTCATGTTTTCAAATTTTTCCTAAGTTTAAAATAATATTGTAGAATTTCTCTGAATTTTTCATATTTTTCCAAGTTGATTTGCTGTTTTTCTTATTTTATTTTCATTTTTAAATACATTTTAATTACCAAAAATTCCAAAAAAATCAGAAAAAAGCCTAGAAAAATCCAAAAATATTTTAGAAAATTATTTTCATTTATTTTAGAATTTTAGAAATTTATTTTGCATTTTTCCCATTTATTTTTAATTTTTAATTATATTTAATAGTTTTTAATTCTCAAAAATTACACAAAAAGCCAAAAAAAATTAGTTTTTAGTTTTAAAATTACTTTTTAGTTATTTTATAATTTTCAAATTTATTTTTCATTTTTCTCACCTTATTTGCATTTTCTTTTAATTATTAACTAGATTAATTAGTTTTTAATTCATAAAAAATAAATAAAAAGTCAAAAAAAATATTTTTCTTTTTCTCAAAATTTTCTTTTATCATTTTTAACTTTTTAAAATTATTTTGAAGTCCGTAGGACTAGTGTAACTCAAAATTTACGTTTTATTTTGTACGTTAACGTTTATTTGACGTTTAAGCTTACGTTTTTGATTCTACGTTATGATTTTAGTTTGTTTATTTAAAATACGTGCTTAAGTGATTATTTGTGCTTCATTTACTTATTCATTAGTATAATCTCATCTAAATCACTTTTTACCAGTTTCACAACATGTTTCACGAATCGGGAATTGAGAATTCCATTCACCCTTCACACGGACTACGACCTCGGGTTATCCGTATTTCTTTGCGGATCTCTTGAGTAATACTTATACTATATATATAACTTGATTTTCAATGAATCAATTTTTGGCGCCGCTGCCAGAGAAGGTTGAAGTGAATTTTTCGTTTTTGTTTTTCGAAATTGTGTTGTGAAAACTTCCTTGTATATATTTGCTATAAAAACCAAAAAAAAAAATTGAAAAATCAAAAACACTTTTCCTAAAGTTTTTTCAAAAATACCAAAAAATAATAAAGTTACAGCCTCGACTCTCCCGTGGAAGGGAGGGCGTTGTAAACCAAATAAGCTTCCCAATATAACAACGCGTGAAATTAGTTGCTAATCGGATTACTTTGGATTCTACGACATAATAAGCGGAAAATACGGATAGCTTTAACTTTAAATTGCAAGCTGAAGAGAGATCCATTCTTCTCTACCGTTCCATCGCGAGTAGATTTAAAGGCAATGGTTTACAATTAACGTAACGTTTGAAAAAGAAAAAAAAAACAAAAGTTTAAGTTTTTGAAATTTTGCTTTATAAAAATAAAAATACAAAAAGATTTTCTCTTCAAATTTGTTTTCCTTTTTCTTTACTTTGGTTTCTTTTTAGTGTATGATCACACGTTCACGGTCGAGATTAATCGATAATTCTCTGACCATACCGAACCAACACTATCGTAGACGTCGTAAACAAGCTTACGTACCCGAGTTACGTACTCTTGTTAAAGCACCCATCACCAAGATGGTCGATCAACGTACTATGCAAGAATTACTCAAGTGTCCCACCGAGGGATATGGAGATGCAATCGTTTTACCACATATACTTTCTGATAATTTTGAACTTAAAACTGGATTGATTCAACTTGTCACATCAAACCAATTTCACAGTTTTGAAAGGGACGATCCTCACGCACACATCCGATGGTTTAATAAGTTAACTTCGACAATGAAATTTAAGGATGTCCCTCACGATGCTATTAAATTGATGTTATTCCCATTTTCACTCGAGGGAGCAGCCCGGATTTGGCTTGAAAAAGAACCCCCTCATTCAATCCATACATGGGAAGAACTCGTCTCAAAATTTGTTAATCATTTCTTTCCTCCGTCCAAAACGACTAATCTTAAGAATGATATAACTAATTTTCAACAATGTTTTGATGAGAACTTTGGTGAGGCATGGGAACGTTTTAAGGATCTACTTCGAAAATGTCCTCACCACGGTTTCTCTGAATTATACCAAATCGACACGTTTTATAACGCTTTGACTCAAAACGATCAAGATTCTTTAAACGCAGCCGCCGGTGGCAATATCTTGAATCGTACGCCTAGGGATATTTTAACGATCATCGAGAACAAATCTAAGGTTCCGACTTCTCGTAACAAACCGAATGTTTCAAAAGTGACTTCTTTTACTCCTTCTTCTTCGTCAGTCCAATCATCGGAATTGGCCGAACTTACCGATGCTATCCGTTGTATGATGAAAGAGTTTAAGTTGCAGAACCAAAAACCCAAGCCCGTTAAAGCCATTAATGAAAAATGTGTGATTTGTGGTGGACCCCATCCGTATTATGATTGTCAAGCCACCGATGACCAAGTTTATAATGCTAACATAGCAGCCGTAAACTACAATCAAAACCAAGGTTTTCGTACTCAAAATAACCAAATAGGGCCACCTGGGTTTCCACCCGTGCAAACTCATCAAAACCGTTATCCTCAAAATAACCAAGGTTATCAAAACCAAGGTTACAATCAAAACCGTGGAACCAATTTCAACCAAGCTCAAAATTATCAAGTCCCTCCACCCCAACAAGTTTATCAACCACCACAACAAGTACAATCTTCTCCTGAGCTTGCTAATTATATGAAAACAAACGATGTTAACATTCGAGCTATGCAAAATCAAATCAACAACATGAGGGTTGAACTAAAGAAAGAGATCGACACTACCATGACTCGACAAACGAATGAGCTTAAGCAAATGATGAGCAGTTTTCTTCAAATGAATCAACCATCATCGTCTGGTTCTCTTCCGAGCAACACAATTGCTAACCCAAGGGGTGATGCAAAAGCGATCAAGACTAGGAGTGGTGTTTCATACGATGGACCAACGGCTCCGACTACCCCTTCGTCTTCTTCTCCTAAGGTAGTCGCCCGTGAAACCGAGGTGACAACGGATACGGGAATTACTACTGATAATGGAAGGACCGAACACATCCAGCCTCCGGTGGTCCCAACGTCAAAAGGAAAAGATAAAATTGTTCACGAAGCTGAAAAAGAAATTCCCGTCAAAACAAAATTGCCTTATCCGTCACGCTTAAACGAACAAAAGAACCGTGAGAGAAATAAAAACCAGATGGAAAAGTTTTATCAGATTTTTCAAGAACTACATTTTGACATAACTCTCGCGGATGCTATACTTTTGATGCCTAAATTTGCTTCAATGTTAAAAGGTCTTTTGAATAACAAAGAAAAATTGTTTGAAATGTCACGAACCCAAATGAATGAAAATTGCTCGGCGGTTATTCTTAAAAAGCTCCCCGAAATGCTTGAAGACCCCGGTCGATTTCTCATTCCGTGCAATTTTCTTGGGATGGTTCAATGCTTCGCCTTGGCCGATCTTGGTGCTAGCATTAACCTAATGCCGTTATCCATTTGGAAAAAGTTGTCTTTACCCGACTTGACTCTGACTTGTATGACCCTCGAGCTTGCCGACCGAACTACTTCCCGCCCGATCGGAATTGCCGAGGATGTTTTCGTCAATGTGGGAAAATTTAATTTCCCTGCCGATTTTGTCGTTGTTGATTTTGATGGTGATCTGCGGGTACCCCTCATTCTCGGGAGAGGTTTCCTAAGGACCGGCCATGCGTTAATTGATGTTTATGATGAAGAAATTACCCTACGCGTTGGTACCGAAGCCGTAACATTTAATTTGGATCAAACCACGATTTACTCCTCCGATTATGACAAATATTCCGTTAACCGAGTCAACGTTTTTGACGAAGTTACGGAGGAGTATGCTCAAGAGTTACTTGGTTTTACCGAAAATGCTTCGAGTGAGAATCCCACTCCTTCTTTTGAACCGATTATTTCCGATCCTTCCCCTTCCCTTACTCCGTTTGAGGGAAGTGATTTCATATTAGAAGAGATCAAGGCCTTTCTTTCTAATGATTCGATTTCACCGGAAATTGATCATTCCGGTTGTGACCCGGAAGAGGATGTTCTTTTGATTGAAAAAATGTTAAATGAAGACCCTAACCCATCCTTCCCTCCGATGGACCTTAAAATGGCCGATGTTAAAGAAGTTAAGCCGTCTACTGAGAATCCTCCAGAGCCCGAGCTCAAGGATTTTCCTCCTCATCTCGAATACGCATTTTTAAAAGGAACCGACAAACTTCCCGTCATAATTTCAAAAGAACTTAAAGATGAGGAGAAGAACCGTCTCTTAGATGTGCTCAAGAGGCATAAACGTGTCATCGCTTGGCAAATTTCCGATATCAAGGGTATCGACCCTCGTTTTTGCACACATAAGATTTTACTTGAAGACAATTACAAATCGTCCATCCAGCAACAACGACGGGTTAACCCGAAAATTCATGAGGTTATCAAAAAGGAAGTTATCAAACTCCTCGATGCCGGAATGATTTATCCAATCTCGGATAGCTCCTGGGTTAGCCCGGTCCACTGCGTACCGAAGAAAGGTGGAATGACCGTAGTGGCAAATGGAGACAACGAATTGATTCCGACACGTCTTGTTACCGGATGGAGAGTTTGTATTGATTATCGAAAATTGAATGATGCGACTCGTAAGGACCATTTCCCACTTCCATTTACGGATCAAATGCTAGAACGTCTAGCGGGAAATGAGTTCTATTATTTTCTTGATGGATTTTCTGGCTACTTTCAAATACCGATTGACCCTCCGGACCAAGAAAAGACTACGTTTACTTGCCCTTATGGAACGTTTGCCTATCGTCGTATGCCCTTCGGCTTATGCAATGCTCCAGGCATGTTCTAAAGGTGTATGATGTCTATATTCTCGGATATGATCGAGAAAACCATGGAAGTTTTCATGGATGATTTCTCGGTTTATGTAGATTCTTTCACTTCTTGCCTCTCCCATTTAGAAAGTATGCTGAAACGGTGTGAAGACACCAACTTGGTTCTAAATTGGGAGAAGTGCCATTTCATGGTTAAAGAGGGCATTGTCCTCGGCCATAAGATATCGAAATCCGGGATTGAGGTCGATAGAGCTAAAGTCGACGTGATTGCAAAATTACCTCATCACACAACCGTTAAAGGAATTAGAAGTTTTCTAGGTCATGCCGGCTTTTACCGACGTTTCATTCAAGATTTTTCTAAGATAGCCCGGCCCCTGACCCACTTGCTTGAAAAAGATGCTCCGTTTATCTTCTCAAATGAATGCATCGAAGCATTTAACATACTTAAAAAGAAGTTAACGGAGGCTCCTATCTTAGTTGCCCCCGATTAGGACTTGCCTTTTGAGCTAATGTGCGACGCGAGCGATTATGCCATTGGTGCAGTCCTGGGGCAACACAAGTCTATGCATTTTCAGCCGATACACTATGCCAGTAAAACTATGACCGACGCTCAATACCATTATACGACTACTAAGAAAGAAATGTTACCCGTCATTTACGCATTTGAAAAGTTTCGACCTTATTTGCTCTTGAAGAAATGCATAGTGTATACGGATCATTCGGCTCTCAAATACCTAATGGCAAAGCAAGATGCTAAGCCACGCTTGATGCGGTGGGTTCTACTCCTTCAAGAATTCAATGTTGAAATTCGAGACAAAAAGGGAGCTGAGAACCTTGCTGCCGATCATCTTTCACGTTTAGAGAATCCCCATCAAAGTGTTTTCGAGAAAAAGGAAATTAACGAAGCATTTCCTCTCGGGACACTGGGGAGTTTATCACATTGTGATCCTAGTACCCCATGGTTCGCCGACTTTGCGAATTACCATGCGGGGAATTTCATTCGTAAAGGGATGTCGTTCCAGCAAAAGAAGAAATTCTTCAAAGATGTTAAGCATTATTTCTTGGACGACCCCTACATGTTTAAGATTTGTGCGGATAAAGTGATCCGGTGGTGCGTTCACGGAAAAGAAGCCGCTGAAATTCTCATGGCATGCCACAATGGACCCATGGGGGGACATCATGGTGCCAACTTCACTGGTAAGAAAGTTTTTTACTCCGGCTTCTATTGGCCGACGATTTACCGGGATGCTCATGAGTTGGTTAAATCATGTGATTCTTACCAGCGTCAAGGAAAAATTTCTCAGAGAGACGAGATGCCTCAAAATGCTATCCAAGTCTGTGAAATTTTTGACGCCTGGGGTATCGATTTCATGGGTCCATTCCCGTCTTGTCATGATAACAAATATATACTCGTGGCCGTCGACTACTTGTCTAAATGGGTTGAAGCAAAAGCGCTACCCACCAATGACGCCCGAGTTGTAGTAAAATTTCTCAAAAGTCTCTTCGCCCGATTTGGTGCACCTCGTGCTATTATAAGTAATCGTGGGACCCATTTCTGTAATGACCAATTCGCAAAAGTTATGCTCAAATATGGTGTCACACATCGTCTTTCTACGGCATATCATCCACAAACAAGTGGTCAAGTTGAGGTCTCCAATCGTGGCTTAAAACGTATTTTAGAAAGGACCGTAGGTGAATATCGTGCTTCATGGGCTGATAAGTTAGATGATGCACTATGTGCTTTCCGTACAGCTTACAAAACACCCATTGGGTGCACTCCTTACAAGCTGGTTTACGGGAAGGCCTGCCATTTGCCCTTTGAACTTGAGCACAAGGCCTACTGGGCCTAGAAACATGCTAATTTTGACCTACAAACCGCGGGTGATCATCGTAAAGTTCAATTGAATAAATTAGTCGAGCTTCGTGATCAAGCCTATGAGAATTCTTTGATCTACAAAGAAAATACAAAGAGGATTCATGATGCTAAGATTAAAGATCGCGTCTTCAATGTTGGTGATCGAGTCCTTCTTTTCAATTCTCGATTGAAGATTTTCTCGGGCAAGTTAAAAACCCGTTGGTCTGGACCATTCACCATTACCCAAGTATTCCCTTATGGAACCGTTGAGCTTGCTCAATCTAATGGTCCCAACTATAAGGTGAATGGTCATCGTCTCAAACATTACTTCGGAGGGGACATACCACCCATGGTTGTCCCGGATCTCAAAACTTTTCCCAAAGAAACTTGAATTCGGGGATCGAGTCAAGCTCATGTGACTCAGTAATAAAAAACAAGCGCTTCGTGGTAGGCACCCCATGCTTATCCATTTTATTTTCTTTATTTTCTAAGTAACGTGACGTGAGAGGGGCGACCCTTTCCAAACTCGTGTTTTCGTGGTTGTTTGTGAATGTTCAGGAATTTCCCCGAAGATTGAGGACTCTCGTGCTCGTGGTTTGTCGTTCTCTCCACTCGAGTCTCATTCTTCACTGCTCATTCGGAAATTAACCATATCCATAATGTTATCGACTAACGTTTATCTCTTGGCATACTTAATAAACGGCCCTAGATATTATGTAGGATTACCCATACCCTTAAAACATTGAGGACAATGTTTCACTTTAGTCTGGGGGGGGGGGGGGGTGAATCTTCGATTCGATTTGACCTGGCACCTTCGTCTGAGCTGTTAACTTACGCAACTCCATTTTTCCACCAAAATTTAAAATTTTTGCCACCTCTTTATAATATATATATATATATATATATATATATATATATATATATATATATATATATATATATATATATATATATATATATATATATATATATATATATATATATATATATATATATATATATGATATGAATAATAAGATTTGAAACCTTGTTTTGACTTTCCTACCGGCGAGAGTAGAAATAAATGTTTCGACTTGACCGGGCTTCTTGAGCCCTAGCTCGTCTCCCTTAACCAATATAATCAAAAGATTATCGGCTAAGCATCCGCGGATCTCATTACTTGGGATTTTAAATTTGCGGAGATCGAGGAATGATAGAGTTTATTTAGAAGTTTCGTGCTAAACGTGGAGTAGTTGGATCTCTTTAGAGCCCACGAAATGTACTTGTGGCCTCCTTGTTCCCACAAGATTTCACACCAATAAAAATAGATCTCTAGGATTAATTAAGTGTATGGGATTTGGGCAATACTTAGTTTTTTCTCGTTCCCAACAAAATCTCTGCATATAGGGGTTTGGTACACATAGGGGTACTGCCAGTGTTACGGTGAAATAAACTATTGCATCTTGCCGGTTCGCAGCTGATGTTGTGATCTTAGTAAAGGCCGTAGGACTCGGGGTTTGGCATATGATTATGAATATCAATAATAATAGTCCAAAGCCAAATAAAAAGGCAGAGGAATCCAAAGCTATAAAAAGCAGCGGATATAAATCCAAGGTCATAATAAAGCTCTTACATCTTGGCGGCTCATAAACCGTTGTTGTAAAAGAAATAAAGGACTAAGGACCAAGTATTATTAAAGTGCTTATAATTATGCAAAAATGCCAAGCTTCGACTCCGTGGGTTTCCCTAATAAAAAGCTTCCGTTTCGGGTCTCAGACATGGGATGTCTCAATCGTAAATAAAAAGGGGGCCCCCACAAATCGTGTTAAATCAGAGACCTTCATGTGGACCCGATTTCTGTATGCAGGGGTTTTCGAGGGAAAGTTTGGAAACTACTTAGCATTCAAATTTTGTGCTCTTATCGGACTAACAAATATCAAAATGAGAAAATATGAAGCAATTCATTTCTCACCAATTAAAATCTTGAGATACCAAACTTAGGACTTGGGAACAAAAGGTAATGACACAAGTAACTTTTATGGGTAGTGTTAGCATCTAACTTGTGGATAAACAATGATCTCGATTTTACGCTTAGTTTGGGAGCTTGTGAAAAATCAAGGATGATGATTTTTATCCGTATGGTCTCTTCTCGGTGAGAAGTGTTTCTACTCGTTGACCTTGAAAGTTATCAATAGATAAGAATTGATAATGAAAGTCAAGGCAAACCGTCACCTATATAAATGAAAAATACAAAAAGAGTAGTAGTAGTTGTTATTCATGAAAATCGGAAAACGGAGCGTTTTTGAGAATAAATGATTTTGATATCTATTTTGAACATCATTGCTACTTTACAACGTCAGTAAAGAGAGGTTTTGAAATTATTTATCTCTTAAGCGTGAGGTGATGACATTGCGTGAGGATACGGGAATACCTTAGTTTGGGGGATTTTGATGTGTGTTTTTTCACACATCTTTTTTAGCCTTAAATCAGACCAAATACACCAAATACTAACCAAATATGCCAAGAGAATGTATGTTTTTGTATTTGTGTATGTGCAGGTACGGATATGTGAAAAATGAACAAATACAAAGCAAAACCGACAAAAACGAGCACGAGATTGGAAAAAGGTCAAAAGCCGGAGCCGGGGAAGCAAAATGATCAAAGAAAGCTTAAAATGTCATTAGAAGTCCTGAGAGATTCACAAAGTTGCAATATTAGTCCCTGATCAAAGTTTGATGAAATGGCAACTTTAGTCCCTGTACTTTCATAAATTGGCAAAATGGTCCCTTGAAGAAAGATTTGAAGAAAAGACAAAAGAGACCCTCCAAGAATTCAGAAAAGTCAAAATGAGCCCTTGGATAATACATTGGTGGATTTACAAATTTGGTCCCTACGGTTTGAATAATTACAACAATGGTCCTTGGTTAGAATTTACTACAACATCTTAATATCTAAACTGAATCCAATCCAATAACCTTTAACACCCCAAAGCCCAAAACACTAAATAGCCCAACACTCCCTTTGTACCCATCCCATAATATTACCCGAAGTCAAACAAAACCCACCCGGTCAAACAAAATAATAAAACAATCCCAAAACCGTTTTTACCCGCGCCCCAATTTACCTCCCAACCTAGAAACATAAACCCTAGAACACTATTCACAGAAGTAAAATCCAAATTAACCACAATTAAGGGTACAGTGGTAAAATTGCACGAGCATCTAGAAGGTCTGACATGTCCGGGAATGCCAGAGTGGCAATCCGCGTGAGTATGCGTGCTTATGATTGGGAAATCATTAAATCTAAGGGCTAGAATTGATGGGAACCATCTGGAAGGAGATCACACGGCTAAAATGGACCCAAAGAAGCACAAGTAAGGTGTGGATTGATGAGCTGGATTCCAAGGACCTCATCCTCAGCTCCTATATATACACCTCTCATTCACAGATATGAGTAGTAGTTTTTAGTGTATGTTTTGATTTAGTTTACTTATGCTTCTATTTTTAAAATTGTAATTTCATTATTCTGAGTATTGTAATCAAATTTCGTTTATTAATATTATTTCAATTTTCTATTAATTCCCTGTTAATTCAGTTTCTTATTTAGTACTGTTAATTTTTATTTATTATTTTTATAAGCTTAGTTTAATCATATTTAGTTTATAACTCAGTCTTTGTTTATCTCATATTGAAAATCAATATATATATATATATATATATATATATATATATATATATATATATATATATATTGTGGAAAACTAGAAGGGGGGTTGAATAGTTTACCGATTAAAATCTTTTTAACTTGTTAAGTTAGCTTTGAAACTTTCCGTTTGATCAAAGATATGTACACAAACACAATATATAACATGCAAGTAAATGAAAAAAATGATCAAACCACAACACGAGTATTTATCGTGGTTCGACTACAAGGACTCTTTTTCCTTGCCCTACGTCCACGCCCCGAGTATCCAACTCGAGAGTTTCTTTCACTAGTCAACAAGCTCCTTTCACCGGCGGAGAAAACCTTACACGCCGCTTATACTTTTACCGACACAAAGCTAGATGTCGAGTTCTATACCAAGGGTACAACCACTCTCGTTAGTTCTTTACAAGGGTACAACTACTCCCTATACACTTTGTATTTTTAGGACTAAAATACTAACCGATCACTACTGAAAATACACAATCAAATGAAGTGTAAACTACACAAGTCTACACAAAGCTTAGCTAACAAGTCTTGCAACGTTGTGTTGAATACTTGTTACTTTTAGTAAGCTTGTGAATCTCTTTGCTACAAAAAGAAACTTCACATATGAAATGTTAAGAGGTTAGATGAAAGAATGAATGTGTGTGTAAAAATATAATGTCAAGTGATGAGCCAAAATTCAACTTGTGGCTCAATATTTATAGCCAAAACCTTCTGCATGTCTGGCGGATCAGGCGGACCCCTGAGAAGGGTTCCGCCCATGTACCTCCAGGGTACTGCCGGGCTTGCAGTTGGTTTTGAAATAAATCTTGCAAACCAAACAAAGTCACATCTCATTACTCTTGCAAACCAAACAATGTCACATCACATAATATCAAGTCAAACACTAAACTTGCAAGCAACATCTAAGTAAGTCAAACACATTTCTTTCCATAAATGTATAATGACAAAACTTGCCATAAATGTGATGTGACAATTCTATTTTTAGAAAATAAGAAGTGTTGTGTTTTATGAAATGTAAAATGTAGCAAAAGTCTACTTTATGCAAGTCTTTAAAACTAAGATTATGTTTTACTTAGAAACAAAAGTTTACATTTGTCATTAACAAAAATTAGCGAAGATCGCAAAATATAAATAACATTTTTAGGCGATATTTGTATTAACAATCTCCCCCTTTTTGTTGATGACAAAACATACACTTTGTTTTTTAAGTAACTCACAAAATCTTGGTTTTTAAGACTTAAAAAAAATTATATTAAACTTGTTTTACTTAATTTATGAAAATTATATTAAGTTTTGAAAGTTCAATATATTTCTCCCTCTTTTTGTCGAAACAGAAAGTAGAGTAGCGAAGCGGAAAAATGCACTTGCCCCCCCTTGCTTGTTACTCCCCCTAAAAGGAGTACCAAGATGGGAAACATGGATTTTGGATCCTACAAAAAAAATGGTTAGTTGGTGATATATATAAGCTTGTAGTTACCACACACATTGCAACCACAATGACAACTTAAACATGATCAACCAACAATGCACGAAAGTAAGTAGAAAGAATTAGCATTCCAAGTAAAATTTAGACTTATAAAAGTCAAAAGACAAGAAATGGGTAAAATTCTTCTACTTCTAAAAACTTAAAAAAATAACCAAGAAAGAAAAATAAAAGCCTAGTTTCCTAAATTGGGGCAAACGGCCTCCAAATGGTTCTCTAGGGTTTGTTTGGGTGGGAAAGGGCATCCAAACGTTCGATGACGTGTTGGAATGCAAACCGGGTTTCATCTTGGAGTTGGTGAAGCAACGTTTTGATGCTTGCACCCATTTGCTCACAATTTGAGCAAACATGGGGATGAGTGGGTGGAAATGGGTTGGCATTGGTTTCTTGGTTTGAGGGTTGATTGGTTTGTGGTTCTTGGGTGGATGATGGGTTTGGTATTAAGTCAAGAAATGTGGTTTGAAATTCCATTGCTTGATGGAGATGGTTTTCAACCATGTTTTGGATATCCTCATATGAAGGAAATAAAGACTCAAAGGTTTGAGGTTGAGGGTGTGGTGGATTTGGGTGATCATGGTTTTCAAAGTTTGGTTCTCCATATAGAGGACCATGGATGTCATGGTAGATGGGGTGAAACAATAATGGTTTAGGTTGATGGTACACTTGTTGTGGTGGTTGAATGTGGTTAAAAAGGTTATCTTGGTTAAGAATTGACCTTGGTGATTCATTTGCAAAAGGTGGTGGTTGTGTAGGTCTTGGTGGAAGATCATTAAGATCTTGGACAAATGGGTGTGGTGATGTGGTAGGAGACCCAAATAGTTCCATTGGCTCAATTTTGGGTAATGGTGATGGTGATGAAGTTTTGGATGGTTGAGTTGGAGCACTTGGTGGAGTTGGGTCCATAGGTGATTTAGTTGGTGGTGGAGTGAGCTCATTTGGTTCATTGGGTGATGGTGATGGAGATGCAAGGTTCAAAAAGTGTTCATTTTTTATGGGTGATGTGAATTCATCCGAGGATGAGGAGCTTAGGTTGATGGGTTGATTAGACCATAGTGGTTTAACACTAATCCAGGCGGTTTTCCGAATGGGTCTTGATGGTTGAGAGGTGATTGTTGACTTAGTCATGGTGAAAAATGGTTTATAAGTTTCAGAAATTGTGTTGAAGAAGGTGTGATTTGATGGTGTTTAGGATGGCTTAATTTATAGTGTTGATGGATTATGGAAAGGAGTGTTTGGATTTGATGTTAGTCCATACAAAAATGGAGGTTTCTAATGATTTGGAAAACTAATTGTGGGTTGTCAAATCATGGAAGTCAATCCAATGAAAATGGTGAAGTGAGAAGACAAGTTTTGCACTAAATGCTTAGTGGTTTTGGTGGATTTGTGGTAGTATAAATCTCAGGGATTTCAAGGATCCCTTAAAAGGTTCCTTCCTTTATGTTTGAGGGGTCCTTGAGGTTGTTATGGCTAAATTTGAATTTTGGCGGGAATTGGTTTTGGTTAAGTTTATGGAAGAAGGAGTATCCTATTATGCTAAACATATTGCAAGTAATGGGTTTCTACCTAAAAGGATTGGATTTTGGTGTTTGGATGTTGAATTGGTGAAAATGAAAACAAAAATTCTGCAGGTTGCTGGCGGCACCCTCAGAATACATAGGTGGAACCCATTTGAGGGTGCCGCCTGGTCCGTTGGGCCAATTCTGGAATTCCCAGAATTTACACTGGCGGAACCCAATATTGGGTACCGCCAGACCCAAAAAAATTGGCAGTCCGCGTTTTTGACCCGCGAGACGATTTTCAAAATTTTCGAAAACTCCTAAAATCAAAAAGATAAGGCATTTCTAGTTGGGCAATGCAAAAAATAGACACGTAAACATGCATTTCATAGGACTTTGACCTTGAGGTCGAGAATTTCACTATACTTAGTGAAAATATCATAAACTTGAAAATTTGACAACTTGCCAAGAGTTGTCTACCTGCATCAAAGTTAGATACTACATGTTCCAAATTGTATCAAACATTGTACTAACACACAAATTCATCACAAATATTGTTTAAACAACCAAATTTGTTCAAATAGCACCTAGTGCCAAACACTCCTACACACCCGCACTCATTGACGGTCGATCTTGTTCTTGAGCTTTCCAAGGAACCTTCCAAGATTCTTAAACATCCCCTTTGTTTGCTTGAACTCCTCCGACTCATTAGGAATATCCGGAAGTTGAGAAAGGTATTCGAGAGGAGGGAGCCTAGAGTTTGGCAAATTGTCATCTTCACTTATTGAGGAAGACGAAGATGAGGTAGGAGGATGTGGACGTTTTCCTTGGGCTTTGTACACTCTCTTATCACTTAGTGGGACAAAGGTGTGTGGGATGAGAGAGTAGTTAAGGCGAAGACCGTTTGGAGTTGGTGGAATGGGTGAGATGAACCTAAAGAGACGGGTCAAGAGCATTCCATACGGCATAGCTGTTGTGCCATGCACGGGAATGTCGGCCATTCTCTTGGCCATGTTGTAGGCAAGGTTGAAGGGTTGCCTAACGGACAAGGAGTAGAGCATGTAGCAAAGGCAAAGGTTGATATGGTCACGGTTCCCTATTTTGCTAATGACATTGGCTCTAAGGACTTCCTCCCATTTCTTGAATTGGGGTTTGAGTTCGTTCATTTCCATTCCATATGGGTCCTTATCGACCTCATTCCCCGAACGGGTTCTTCTAGTGGTGGTGGTCCTAACAAAGAGGTGGTCACGGAGAACGTCTTTTGAGACAAGGGGTGTATCATAAGGGTGGATACGGTCTTGGAGGTTGTCAAGAGTTGAGAGGGAGTTGATTCGCCTTAAACTAGTTATCTTTTATTTCTCAACCACTTGTGAATGGTCAATAGTAAAGTCAAATTAATCAAGACAAATGCTTCCGTGAAATACAGTGTTTTCCCGGGTCGTAATGTCCCAACGAGGTGTGCGATGTTTTATTATAAACGAGTTTGTGATCGAGCGAATATGAACAGGAAAGGTTATAAGTGTGTGTGTGTGTTTAAACTAGGGTTTTACAACTTAAAATAACTTAATTAAACTATTGAAATGATTACGTGAAAGCTAGGTATCTAAAACGTAAAAACGTACACCAATTTAAAATCAGACGCGACTGCGTACTGAGAAAAAGGTGAGTTTTAAGAAAAATAAACTACAAGGGTTAAAATTGAAAATTCTATAAACTTAAACTTAAAATAAAATTAAATTAAAAAGAAAACTATTTTTTAGATTATTTTTTTATTTATTATTAATTATTTAATTAAAAACTATTTAACTATTTATTTAAAATTAACTTAAATAAAAACTAAAAATGATTAACACTACAAATTAAACTAAAAACTTACAAAAATAATTTCTAAACTTAAATTAGAACTTGAAGAAAGTATAAAAAATGAAAATAAATATTTTTGTCTTTTTATAGATTTTCTATTAATTAAGAACTATTTATAATAATTAAACTAATTAAACTATTTCAAATTACAAATAATACTAAAATAACTTAGAAAATTATGAAAAAATTTATAAAACTATTTAACCATCACAGGAATCCTAAAAAATTATAAAAACTTTATTTTATGTATTTTTAAACTAGTTTACTAATTATTATTCTATTTATTAGTTAATTACCAATTACACTAATTAAATTATAAAAACTATTGAATGAACAGTATAAATTCTATAAAAATTACTAAAATTCTATTATGACTTATAAAAGCTATAAAAAATATAAAAACTAGGTGTTGCTATATAAAAACTAATTATGCTAATTATAACTTAATTATTTATTAATTATTAATAAAATTATTTTTAATTCTAATAAATATCAAATGACAATATAAAAATCTGAGAAAATTATTTAAATTACTTTAACCTATAAGGAAATTAATAAAAATATAAAAACACAACTTACTTAAAAAAAAATGTAAAAATGAAAATTAAAATTAAATTGTATTAAATAGAAACTATCACTTACTATTATATTGTTTTTTCTTGAATTTTCTTTTTCCAAACTATATTATACCTAAATATAACTAACTTTAGTAAAAACAATAATTTTATAACTTATTAATAAGCTAGTTATAAGCTAAGAATTTAAACAGTTGACCACAGTTGACCAAATAAGCAAATAAGCCAAAACTGACTTGTGTGGGACCCACTATGGTAAAATCTAGTTCTAATAAGTACTTTGGACTTGTCTAAGCTTAATTTTGTCAAATAAGCTCAGTAGATAAGCTAATAAGCCATATTAAGCTAATCCAAAACTTAGTTATAGCACAGAATGGGGACAAACTTGATGGGCTTATTTAGGTGGGATCCACAGGGTACCAGGTCAAACCAAGGGTCAACTTTAAGAGTCTGGTAGGAGGGGGGTTGGGAAAAGCTAAATAGGAGGTGTGGGGCCCACTGAGTTGGTCACAAAACCACCACAAAGTGGTGGTGTTGGCCTGAGCTGCTGATGCAGGGCAGTTACCTTGCCCTGCAAGTGAGTTTGAGGATGAGTGGGAACCAGAAGAAAAATCCTAAAAATATAAGCTAATTGGGAATCAAAAGACAAGCTGGAAGACTATCACTAGGAATAAGTTTCAGGGTCCCAATCCAAACACATAAATCAAAACAATTCTTTGAATTATTGCAAAAATCTGAGAGAGTACAATTGACTTTTTCTATAAAACCTAAACTTTGACTTAATTGAACTTTGATCCTAATTTAACTACTGATTATGATAAAATATGATATACCAAGACTGAATTCAGCTACTATAACTAAAGATAAGCAAGTATGGCTGATTAGGGGATGTCAATCCCAATCAGTCAACTGTAATGGTTTGTAGATTTGGATTTTAACTTTATACCTAATGAGACACTAATTTTATGACTTTCTAAACCTATCAAGACCTACACTAACATCTTGCAATAACAATCAATAACAATAACAGCTATGAATGTGGCTAAAACAGATAATCCAAACACTCCTTTATAAAACAGTTTTGGTGAATTCCAAAGGAAATGGTGAAATTAAGCCACAATTCAGATTCCTAACACTATATTATGATTATGTAAGATTAAATGAACCTTAATCAACCACTCCACAAGTATAAAACTCAGATTTGTCAAAAGTGAGTTTTCCACTGTGAGAATTTTGATTTTTTAGAACTAATGGATCTTAAGAACAAATAACTGATTTTAGTTGAGATTATAACTAATTAACAATACAGAAAACTAAAATTAACAATATCTAAGCTAATTAAATACTTAAACAGTAAAATAATTATAATGGATATAAAAGCTTACAAATGGTATAAGCTGAGATGAATGAACCAAGACCAAGATCACAACCTAGTATCCCCCATAGGATTCTAAACCATAATCCAATCAGAATTAACCTGCTCCATCTTCTTCCTTCTTCTTTACAACTAATTTTCTATTTATTTTCTATTTTATTGATTTTTCTTGAATTTATGAGTTTAATCACCAAACTGAATGTTGAGTTATCTAAGAGCTTTCAAAAGCTTTGTCAGAGCTTTATATGAGCTTATGAGATCATACAACAATAACAACTAACACAGACAACTTTTGAGATTTTTGAAACTTAATGAAAATGGCATAAACTGAGACAGTAAATGAAACTTGAAATTAACTTTAATTGAGGATTGTAATACATGAAATTAACTGAATACAAGCTTTTTTAATTGAAATTACAACTAGAATTAAGGATTACACTACCTACGACTATCATTAACTAAAACTACACTAATACTCTTTCATCACAGCTTCTCTTTTCTTTTGTAGCCCCTTTCTGAGCTTGTGGGACCCACTGGGGTATTTCCCACCAATCCCCAGCCATTGGATTGGTCTAATCAATCCACACCGTTTAAATTAGTTTTTGGCGCCAAAGTCTTTGGGTGTCAGTATTGGGTACTGTGTATTGCGTGGTGATGTTTTCAAAGGCTTGGAAGGTTGTGGAGGTGGAGGGGAGTGGGTAGGCAAGTGGGGGTTGAGGTGGAAGGTGGTATGGTGGAGCAGTGGTGGTGGTATGGTTTGGGAGGGAAGGCGGTATAAGGGTGGTGGAGTTTGACTTGGGGTTGACCGGGTTATAATAACGGGGTGGACTGGGTTTTGCTTGGTGGGCTGGGAAATAGCTGGGCCCAAGAAAATATAAAGAGGGTGGGCTAGGCTAGGTGATTGGGTTTAGTTTGGTTTATTTATTAAAGGATAAGGTCCGGTTTGGTTATAATTCACACAAGGACTATTTTTGTAATTTGGTGAAAGTTGAGGGTATGATGTGGCATTTTCCCAAAGTTCATATAAAGATTAAACTTGCCAAGATGTGAATAGTACAAGGATATTTTTGATAATTTCATGTTTTAAAATACCCGGGGACTATAATTGACAAAACTGAAACATAAGGGACTAAATGTATAATTTATTCAAAACTTTCACCCAGGGACTAATAGTGAAAATTATGAATTCCCTAGGACCCTTAATGATAATTTTCCCATTTTGAACACCCAGGGACTGAAACTGTTAAGTTTAAAACTTTGAGGGACCTGTTTTGCCAAACTTGTGAAACTTCAGGGACCAATCATGTAAATTCACCAAACTTATCACCCAAGGACCATTCCTGCAAAAGATTATTAGTACAGGGACCAAAATTGATTTTTCTTAAAGTTTTTACATCCCAGGGACCATTTATGTCAATTTCCAAAGTTGAGGGACTAAACTTGTAATTTTATGAAACTTTGCACCAAAGGACTAAATATGTAACTTTATGATTTAAAAGGACCTTTGATGACATTTTCATGTTTTTAGAATAACCAAGGACTAGTTTTGCCAATTTATGAAACTTGAGGGACTGAAACTGCCAATTATGCAAACTTTGTACGTTTTTCATCTGTTTTTGCATATTTTGCATTTGAAACATATAAAACACACCTTTAAGATATTTTAAGTATTTTGATACATATTTGAGTGTTTTTGTATGTTTTGGCAGTTCAGATTAGTATAAAATGATGAGTATTTAGACACTCATCAATCCCCCACACTAAACTATTGCTAGTCCCTAGCAATCTTTTGAGAAAAACTTAATGGATTTGAAAAACTCTTTACCAAAAGCCATCACTTCTGGAGTAGCCAGGTGTAAGAACTGTGGCACACCTGATAACCGTGTGATTTTGAGCAAATCACCAGCTGTCAACGGATTTGATTAGTCTTTACCAAAAGCCGTTTGCTTCTGGACTAGCCAACTCTTGATGGAATAGTCAACATCTTGGTGAGCTGATTACCAATTATGGATTTTCCACTGCCTTTACCACAAGCCATAATCTTGCGGGCTAGCCAACTCATTCGCTTTATGGAATATGGGGAGCTGAGGAACCATACAATTTTTGGCAAATTGCAAGCCATAAACGGGTTTGAGTTATCTTTACCAAGAACCGTTTACTCCTGGATTAGCCAATCCTGTTGTGGGTTAGACATGGAGGATTGATACCATTTATTGCGTTCTAAGTGAGAAAAAAAATTTTAAAATTTTGGCTAAAATAGGGGTTCTTGATGGAACATGTGTTTAAATTCGTTAGAATAACGAATCTCCCCCCACACTTAGAACTGAATATTGTCCTCAATATTCAAAGTACCGGGTGTTAAACCGACACTTAGAACGTAAGAAGAAAATATTCCATAGCCGTTATTTAAGATGTATATACATACAATTATTTTTTAGATAAAACTTCTTAAATAGAAGCTATCACTATATTTACATTTTTTTTGAGGATATATATATATATATATATATATATATATATATATATATATATATATATATATATATATATATATATATATATATATATAACATGTGGGGCATCTCCCCCACACTAGGGTGAAACATGGGTGAAAACCTATGTACATGCTACTGTTTTTGATTACCGAGTCACAAGCTTGACTCGACCCCGAATTTATTTGTCCATGGGGAAGTAAGTGGAAGAGACAATCTCAATCGGACTTTCATTCAAGACGTTTGGATAAACATTTGAAGCACGTGAAAGTTCCACACCGATGAGATAAGTAACCGGCTCATAATTTATAAATGAGAATGCCGGGGTCAAAGATAATGTCCTCACTCCCGAAGGAGTGAAGAACAAGATAGGGAACAGAATATATGAAGAAAAGAAAGAAAGTCATGATGAAAATCATGATTAACTCCTCATCTTCAATAGGAGAATTCATTGTTTCATGAATCTCCTCATTTAAGCTCGTTTGATCAAGACATATTATGGGTATGTCTAGATCAAAATAGAAGTTATCATACTCCGGTGGAGATATGATATGAGTGAGTTCACAGGAGAACTCCTCAAAAGTGAATGATTCGTATTCGGGATTGAGTTGAGTGAGTTCACTTGGGAACTCCTCAATAGTAAATGATTCATAAACGGAAAGAGAATTATAAGAACGAGAAGTGGTGATACCACTTATCTTCTCTTCCGTTTGATCAAAATGGAACGTTTGCAATTCCGGAATAGAATCATTGATCAAAATCTTACTATCCTTGACGGGGATAGGAGATGAAATAGGCTTTTCATTAAAAGCCTCGATTCTAGAAATGAGAAGATTAGCATTTAATAAAGTAAGACGAAGAGCTTCGTCTTGGATAATTTCTTCCTCGTTTTCTTCTTCTGAGTTGACAAGCTTAGAAGGCAATTCCCCCACATAACTAATGTCTCCACAAGATAAAGAATAGTTCTCATCAGAATCAGAGAGCGTCTCAATATGATCATTTGGAAAGACAAGAGGGGGAGGGATATCACACATATGTTCAAGAATTCCCTGTGACTCTCTTGGGATTGAGACAAGGTTCTCAACACTATACTTTATGAATTCGTCTGATTCCTTTGCAGGAACAGTGTCAAGATGCTCGTCCCCCATGCTCAGAGAGTGAGTGGGAACCTCGGGTGTGATAACATCATACTTAGGGAGCTGGGAAGGACTAGCAGTAATGGAGTCTACAAGTTCCATTATTTCTACTGCTGGTGATTCAGTTATATTCTTTTCTCCCTGTATATGCATGGAAGGAGTCTCAACTGATGAACATGATGAGGTATCATCACTTTCATCATCCTCATAGAGAAGAGCAGCATTTTGAAATTTGGTACGTATTTTAGCTGCTTGTTCTAAGACTAGTAATTCTTCCATGCTTCTTTCGTCTCTAGCAGCATGTTTTTCAACAAGTAATTCCGCGATAGATTTATCACGAGAATATGGAATGAGTGGAAACTGTGGGGGTGTGAATGTGTCAAAACCGGAAGGTTGACATTGATCATCATTATGAGGACCCCCACATTGTACACAAGAAAAACTTGGTGCATTGTGAAACGACATATTAGCCAACTCCTCTCTAATGTTTTTAAGTTTTTCAAGAACCTCTAGACAAGGGTCTTGCTGGTTTTGAGGAGTTGCTTGGTTCATTTGGTATTGTGGAGGTGGGTCTTGAAACGAATAATCGTAATTGTTACAAGGAAATGGATTCCTTGTTTGACAATCAGAGCTAAAATGTGGACCTCCACAGTACTCACAACAGTAAAACTGTTGAGTCTGGCTTGGTGTATTTTGATACGAAGCATCATTGATATTTAGATAATATGATTCTTGCTCGTATGAATGTGATGGGTAGTTGGAAAAATTTGAGGGGTCGTTGAATGAGTTTTGATTAGGATCATAAGCAAATGAATTACTCGATCCACAAAACAAACAACTCCCGTTTTGAATATCATTACCGCATTGTTCACATGTACACCAACGACATGGAAAACCGAAAAGCGGCTCACCACAACCGTCACAAGGAACAAAATCTGGAGGTGGGACAAGCGGTGTGCTCTTAGAGCTAGGAATTTCCACCACTTCCGTTATGGTCTCGGGTTTTGGTTCTTGATAAACGTGAAGGTTAGGTAAGTCGTTCTTTTCAGTCACTACCGTAAGCTCTGTACGTTTGCTTGACAAACTTTCAACCGTAAACCGTGAAATGTTAGGATCAATTTTTGAAGGTTCGTCATTAATAGCACGTATCTCGGGTTGTGAAGGGTAGTTGGAAGAATTTGGTGAATCATTAAGAGAATTTGGACTTATGAACAGATTGCACATAGTACAAAATCTGTTACTACAATTATTGCCACATTTCTCACAAATACACCGGAGACAACGAAGGCCGTTCTCAATCGGGCTTTTACAGTGAAAACACTTGTAACCGAGAGACGCCATAAGAATTATGTATGAGATGGGTGTAAGAAGGTAGAATCAAATAGATAGAGGGTAAAGAGCTAAAGAATCAAAAAGGGTAGGAGGGTAAAGATGGATATTTTTGTGTTTTATTTTATAAAAGTTTAGATAAAAGATGGTAAATATACAATGGATGTATATCCAGAATCACTAATACGCAAAATCGTTTAAAATAAGCGCACAACCTCCCCGGCAGCGGCGCCAAATTTTGATTCGCCTTAAACTAGTTATCTTTTATTTCTCAACCACTTGTGAATGGTCAATAGTAAAGTCAAATTAATCAAGACAAATGCTTCCGTGAAATACAGTGTTTTCCCGGGTCGTAATGTCCCAACGAGGTGTGCGATGTTTTATTATAAACGAGTTTGTGATCGAGCGAATATGAACAGGAAAGGTTATAAGTGTGTGTGTGTGTGTTTAAACTAGGGTTTTACAACTTAAAATAACTTAATTAAACTATTGAAATGATTACGTGAAAGCTAGGTATCTAAAACGTAAAAACGTACACCAATTTAAAATCAGACGCGACTGCGTACTGAGAAAAAGGTGAGTTTTAAGAAAAATAAACTACAAGGGTTAAAATTGAAAATTCTATAAACTTAAACTTAAAATAAAATTAAATTAAAAAGAAAACTATTTTTTAGATTATTTTTTTATTTATTATTAATTATTTAATTAAAAACTATTTAACTATTTATTTAAAATTAATTTAAATAAAAACTAAAAATGATTAACACTACAAATTAAACTAAAAACTTACAAAAATAATTTCTAAACTTAAATTAGAACTTGAAGAAAGTATAAAAAATGAAAATAAATATTTTTGTCTTTTTATAGATTTTCTATTAATTAAGAACTATTTATAATAATTAAACTAATTAAATTATTTCAAATTACAAATAATACTAAAATAACTTAGAAAATTATGAAAAAATTTATAAAACTATTTAACCATCACAGGAATCCTAAAAAATTATAAAAACTTTATTTTATGTATTTTTAAACTAGTTTACTAATTATTATTCTATTTATTAGTTAATTACCAATTACACTAATTAAATTATAAAAACTATTGAATGAACAGTATAAATTCTATAAAAATTACTAAAATTCTATTATGACTTATAAAAGCTATAAAAAATATAAAAACTAGGTGTTGCTATATAAAAACTAATTATGCTAATTATAACTTAATTATTTATTAATTATTAATAAAACTATTTTTAATTCTAATAAATATCAAATGACAATATAAAAATCTGAGAAAATTATTTAAATTACTTTAACCTATAAGGAAATTAATAAAAATATAAAAACACAACTTACTTAAAAAAAAATGTAAAAATGAAAATTAAAATTAAATTGTATTAAATAGAAACTATCACTTACTATTATATTGTTTTTTCTTGAATTTTCTTTTTCCAAACTATATTATACCTAAATATAACTAACTTTAGTAAAAACAATAATTTTATAACTTATTAATAAGCTAGTTATAAGCTAAGAATTTAAACAGTTGACCACAGTTGACCAAATAAGCAAATAAGCCAAAACTGACTTGTGTGGGACCCACTATGGTAAAATCTAGTTCTAATAAGTACTTTGGACTTGTCTAAGCTTAATTTGGTCAAATAAGCTCAGTAGATAAGCTAATAAGCCATATTAAGCTAATCCAAAACTTAGTTATAGCACAGAATGGGGACAAACTTGATGGGCTTATTTAGGTGGGGTCCACAGGGTACCAGGTCAAACCAAGGGTCAACTTTAAGAGTCTGGTAGGAGGGGGTTGGGAAAAGCTAAATAGGAGGTGTGGGGCCCACTGAGTTGGTCACAAAACCACCACAAAGTGGTGGTGTTGGCCTGAGCTGCTGATGCAGGGCAGTTACCTTGCCCTGCAAGTGAGTTTGAGGATGAGTGGGACCCAGAAGAAAAATCCTAAAAATATAAGCTAATTGGGAATCAAAAGACAAGCTGGAAGACTATCACTAGGAATAAGTTTCAGGGTCCCAATCCAAACACATAAATCAAAACAATTCTTTGAATTATTGCAAAAATCTGAGAGAGTACAATTGACTTTTTCTATAAAACCTAAACTTTGACTTAATTGAACTTTGATCCTAATTTAACTACTGATTATGATAAAATATGATATACCAAGACTGAATTAAGCTACTATAACTAAAGATAAGCAAGTATGGCTGATTAGGGGATGTCAATCCCAATCAGTCAACTGTAATGGTTTGTAGATTTGGATTTTGACTTTATACCTAATGAGACACTAATTTTATGACTTTCTAAACCTATCAAGACCTACACTAACATCTTGCAATAACAATCAATAACAATAACAGCTATGAATGTGGCTAAAACAGATAATCCAAACACTCCTTTATAAAACAGTTTTGGTGAATTCCAAAGGAAATGGTGAAATTAAGCCACAATTCAGATTCCTAACACTATATTATGATTATGTAAGATTAAATGAACCTTAATCAACCACTCCACAAGTATAAAACTCAGATTTGTCAAAAGTGAGTTTTCCACTGTGAGAATTTTGATTTTTTAGAACTAATGGATCTTAAGAACAAATAACTGATTTTAGTTGAGATTATAACTAATTAACAATACAGAAACCTAAAATTAACAATATCTAAGCTAATTAAATACTTAAACAGTAAAATAATTATAATGGATATAAAAGCTTACAAATGGTATAAGCTGAGATGAATGAACCAAGACCAAGATCACAACCTAGTATCCCCCATAGGATTCTAAACCATAATCCAATCAGAATTAACCTGCTCCATCTTCTTCCTTCTTCTTTACAACTAATTTTTTATTTATTTTCTATTTTATTGATTTTTCTTGAATTTATGAGTTTAATCACCAAACTGAATGTTGAGTTATCTAAGAGCTTTCAAAAGCTTTGTCAGAGCTTTATATGAGCTTATGAGATCATACAACAATAACAACTAACACAGACAACTTTTGAGATTTTTGAAACTTAATGAAAATGGCATAAACTGAGACAGTAAATGAAACTTGAAATTAACTTTAATTGAGGATTGTAATACATGAAATTAACTGAATACAATCTTTTTTAATTGAAATTACAACTAGAATTAAGGATTACACTACCTACGACTATCATTAACTAAAACTACACTAATACTCTTTCATCACAACTTCTCTTCTCTTTTGTAGCCCCTTTCTGAGCTTGTGGGACCCACTGGGGTATTTCCCACCAATCCCCAGCCATTGGATTGGTCTAATCAATCCACACCGTTTAAATTAGTTTTTGGCGCCAAAGTCTTTGGGTGTCAGTATTGGGTACTATGTATTGCGTGGTGATGTTTTCAAAGGCTTGGAAGGCTGTGGAGGTGGAGGGGAGTGGGTAGGCAAGTGGGGGTTGAGGTGGAAGGTGGTATGGTGGAGCAGTGGTGGTGGTATGGTTTGGGAGGGAAGGCGGTATAAGGGTGGTGGTGTTTGACTTGGGGTTGACCGGGTTATAATAACGGGGTGGACTGGGTTTTGCTTGGTGGGCTGGGAAATAGCTGGGCCCAAGAAAATATAAAGAGGGTGGGCTAGGCTAGGTGATTGGGTTTAGTTTGGTTTATTTATTAAAGGATAAGGTCCGGTTTGGTTATAATTCACACAAGGACTATTTTTGTAATTTGGTGAAAGTTGAGGGTATGATGTGGAATTTTCCCAAAGTTCATATAAAGATTAAACTTGCCAAGATGTGAATAGTATAAGGATATTTTTGATAATTTCATGTTTTAAAATACCCGGGGACTATAATTGACAAAACTGAAACTTAAGGGACTAAATGTATAATTTATTCAAAACTTTCACCCAGGGACTAATAGTGAAAATTATGAATTCCCTAGGACCCTTAATGATAATTTTCCTATTTTGAACACCCAGGGATTGAAACTGTCAAGTTTAAAACTTTGAGGGACCTGTTTTGCCAAACTTGTGAAACTTCAGGGACCAATCATGTAAATTCACCAAACTTATCACCCAAGGACCATTCCTGCAAAAGATTATTAGTACAGGGACCAAAATTGATTTTTCTCAAAGTTTTTACATCCCAGGGACCATTTATGTCAATTTCCAAAGTTGAGGGACTAAACTTGTAATTTTATGAAACTTTGCACCAAAGGACTAAATATGTAACTTTATGATTTAAAAGGACCTTTGATGACATTTTCATGTTTTTAGAATAACCAGGGACTAGTTTTGCCAATTTATGAAACTTGAGGGACTGAAACTGCCAATTATGCAAACTTTGTACGTTTTTCATCTATTTTTGCATATTTTGCATTTGAAACATATAAAACACACCTTTAAGATATTTTAAGTATTTTGATACATATTTGAGTGTTTTTGTATGTTTTGGCAGTTCAGATTAGTATAAAATGATGAGTATTTAGACACTCATCAGGAGTGCAAGTCGGAATAGAGGCAAGTACCACGGTTTGGAACACCTAGGATTTGAGCAAACTCCTCAAGAGTGAAGGAGTATTGATGACCACTAACCCTTAAGTTGATAGACATATGACCATAATCATCCGTGGAGAGGACGGAGGATGCATAGAACTCTAGAATGAACCTAGGACAAATAGGCTCGTCGATATTCAAAAGACACTCAAAGTTGATTGTGGCAAAATCGGCGTAAAGGTTTGTGCCTTCTAGGAAAGACGGGTCAATGGTTCTACCCTCATGGACATAGTGTTTTTCTAGGGCTTTGAAAACGTTTACTTGATTTGCGGTAAGGCCTTTGGTTTTGTGGTGTTTTGGTAGGTACTTAATGGTGTCCTTGTGGTCGTAGTGGGTTAGAGGAGGCATGATGATTCCTAGAACAACAAAATTTCACATTTTAGTTTACGTAAACCACTATTATAATGTGGAAGTTCTAGTGTGTGCCTATATGAAAACAATGTGGAGGTGCGGTTATCTTGACTCATTTTGATGCTTCAAAATCGTTTTATGCAAGTTTTGTTATAAAACAAAAGATAACCCAAACGCTCCTAGTTCAATGTAGCTTCGTTTGAATGTACCCGAAAATACATATTGGTTATGTATTCCCTTTAGCATTCAAGAGACATTATGCAAGTGATGTTTTAAACATAACGTTTTGATTTTGTATTCTCAATGTGAGACGAAAAAATATTTGTCCTACTTGTGAGAAATTTTTGGAAGGATTTGACATGGGGTGTTTTAGCAAACATGTTTATACTAATTAAAGATGCAATTCCTAACTATGGGAAACATGATTAGTTTTATTAAACACCTAATCTAGTGCATGAGTTTTTCAAGTTAATGCATAACCCCAAGTTTTTGTTTTTGTACAAGAAATAGAATTCCTAGACTCAGATCAGGATTGTAATCATGTTTAGAATACTTACAATGATGATGTAGTTGCAATGTAAATGAATGGAAGACCAAGAATTCGTAGGTATGGATGGATGGTAAAGTGAATAGTAGCAATTTGGAAGTGGTGGTATGAGATAATGGGTGTTTGGTTTAATATAAACAAAGATTTTGGTTCTGCAGGTCGGCGGATACGGCGGACCCCTGAAATGGGTTCCGCCCGTTATGTGTGAGGGTTCCACCGACCCTGCTGAGAAAAATAGTTACGGATTTGTTTTGATTTTTGCGATTTTTGTCTAATGTCCAGAACTATAATGTAGGTTCCATGAGTCCTAAGCCTAGCCTAAGAAGGTTAAAAGGTTCACGTTTAAGGGGTTTTGTGAGAATGTCGGCTATGTTGTCTTCGGAAGAAACTTTCTCAATTGAGATATTTCCTTTTTGAACGTTGTCACGAAGGAAATGATGACGGATTTCAATATGTTTGGTACGAGCATGTTGAACCGGGTTTTTGCTAAGATCAATGGCACCTTTGTTGTCACAAAGAATTGTGATGTCGTTGAGTTGAATTCCGTAGTCGACAAGAGCTTGCTTCATCCAAAGAGCTTGTTGACATGCCTTTCCGGCCGAAACGTACTCGGCTTCCGTTGTTGAGATAGCAAGAGCCGTTTGCTTCTTAGAGAACCATGAGATGAGGCAATGTCCAACAAAAGTACAAATACTGTAACACCCCCAATTCATGGATGCAGCGGAATTCGAACTGGGTGTTACTCGACGGCATAATAGTCACAATAATAGAAAACGAACTCCAATTGAGTCATTTTAAAAGATTTATCATTCAAATTATATAAATATCAGAGATTACAAAATGAGGTCCCAAATGGTTCCATGTTTACAATTTACATTAAATGAGTTTTTGAATGATAATAAAATTTATAGCCCTCTTGAGTATCTGTGTCCTTCCGTGCCATCCTTGATCATCATGAACCTGAAATACATGCTTGAGAGGTCAACACAAAGGTTGAGTGATATTCATAGAGTTTGTTTAATCGTTTGAACACAATATGTTGGTAGTGTGAGCTGTAGACTCACACCAAGGTTTGGAAAACAAAACAGGTAGGCTACGTTATTATACGCCCATAAAATGTATTATACACTAAGCTTATGACACCAAAACGTTAACGTGTACCAATATCGATCGGCAGATTTATCCCGGTAGGTACTTTGCTAACATACCTAAATCTCAAATATTAGTGCATTTGTTTGAACTTAGTTAATACAAATGGGATTCGTCAATCCCAATAGGCCTATTCACAATATTTGCGCTCACTATTGCTAGTGATTAAATGGTTCATAATAAGGGATCTTGGTTTAGCAAGGCTGGTACTTAGTGATAATAAAACAATCAGGCAAGCATACAATTTAAAAACATTGTGCTCGGTTGAAAAATAATAGCATGTATTCCCCCCAAGGGTTTGTAAAACAATTAAGTAATGGAAAGTGGGGCTATGAACTCACCTTGAGTTGGATGATGTATAATGAGAATGATGGATATGCCGTAAGAACTTCTACGAGCAACCTAGAATAATTGTTGTAACTTAGGTTTGGAATAATGTCTAAGGAAACATAAACATGCCAATATATGTCTTGCACTTAGTCCATGATGTGGTACTTTGTATAGTGTAAGTATATGAAAAGAAATGGTTCATGAAACATGTATAGTTTATATATCGTTTACTACCGTTCGGGCCGACATAATTCAGAAGTCATGTAGTAAACGTTCGAGGAGCCAGGACACTTTAATTCGTAAATCCACAACTCATCTCGACGGCTTACATAATGAACTCCTCACATGAGGCTCCCTACTATTGTAGTAGTTGATGAAATATATAGATATAAGTTTTGATCCGAAAAGTTACATGTCCGATATTTGAATAAACTTAGGAAAGTTTATTAGTACATGAAGATTGTTATTAGGGGTAGTTTCATAAGTCTTGTATGACCATTTCCTCTTTGTAATATCTCATGGTTCCTTTTTAAGTGAAGTAGATCCAAATTGCTTGTTTCAAGTTATCGCCAATTCCTTGTTTCATGTTTTCGCCTAGGTAAACTTACATGGTCATTTCGTCATGGCCTTGCCATGACCTTTGGTCATTGTTCCATGGTCTTGAGACTCAACCTTGGCTCTAGCCATGGTTGTGGTCTTGATTATAGGTCATAAGACCTCTTGTTCCTTCATAAACCATAACCTATATGTAATGACTTTGGTCTAAAAATAGGCTGTTAAGAATTTGAAGAAATTATCACTCGGAAAGCGTTTTCAGGGCTCGAGCTTCTTTGTTCCTGAACGAAAGCGTTGTTCCGGACAACTTTCGTGTTTTAACTTTTTGATGAATCGGACCAGAAGAGTGACTTTCAAAATGGCAGAATGCAAAACAGCAGGTATCGGCAGTTTCGGCGTTTTGGTTTTGCTAACTTCAAATGGTCATAACTTTTGACTCGTATACTCTTTTTAGGTGGTTCAAATTTCTATGGTTTCCTTGTTAAGTCCTCTACTATAATATGTAATGATCCAATATCATAATTTTACCATTTTGATCAGGTCTTACCAAGAAAGTCACTAGTTTACTTGTTTTAATAACTTATCTTGTCAATCAATTTCAACAACTTGTTTTACTCACTTTTATACATCATGGACATGAATACAAGACATAATATAGCATGAATAATATGTAAATAACATGAACATGATTATTCAACAAGAAGCATGTTAGGGTTTGGCTTACAACTTTTGGCTTTCAAATAAAGAAAGGAAGTTAACATGTAAGGATAGGACTTTGATAGACTTGCTTCAACCCACTTCACTTCATGCAATCTTTCTACTCTTGTAATCTTGAAAGAGAGATGATGAAAGTTGAGGTGACTTGAGTGGATTCAAACTCAAGAGAAATCACCAAGCATATGAGGTTATGGAAGTGTTTTGATAACCTAAGATCAAACTAGGGTTTCTACCTTGAACTTGCTCTTGAATCTTGCTAAAATTTGGAAGAAAATGAGCAAAGGAGATGGTGTTGGTGTGTGTGGGTCGTTGGAATGGCCAAGGAGGGGAAGAGAAGGCTTAAATAAGGTCTTGAGGAGGTTAGAACCTTGACTTGTCAAACCTTGGAGGCCAAGGTGAACACTTGTCATCATCTCATGACTCAATGCATAAGATCAAGACACCTAGTGTGAATCCCCCCCCTAGTGGCGGTTTGCCAAGCTTGCGGAGCAAGGGTTGGACTTTGGAAGATATTATCCAAGATATCTAGTATGTTTTGACTCCGTAAAATGCTAACCGTAAATGGTTAAGCCACGAAACGTAAAACCGGGTATCGTAAAAATACGAAACTTGGAAGAATGGTTAAACATGTCATTATGCTCCATAATAAAATATAAAATGAGTGGTAGGTTCCATTGGAGTGGTAAAACCCTGCTAAAACTGGAAACACGGGTCTAAAATGCGTAATACGTAAAATGTACGAATATTGCGTAAAATTGAGAAAAGTAAAATATTACTTTTCTAATAGGTTATAAATGATTTAAAAAGACTTATAATGTCTAGACTGGGCTCAGTCCAGTGTCGGTTGGTATTAAATGTCTTTTAGACATCAAACCGTAAGCCTAAAAATCAAGGAATGACTTATAAAATCAAGGAATGATTTTTGGTCAAAGGAGGAGGGAAAAATATGTTGACTTTTTCTAATAAGTTGAAAACTCAAATCGTATTAGAAACGCGGTGCAGGTATAGGCTAAGGTTACGGCTGAGTAAAAATGCTTACAAACTGAAAATTCCAGTTTTTCACGGCCGAGGCTTATTTTGGTCATGTTTTTCTCAGTCATGATTTATTCTCAAATAAATCATGAGTGTGTCAAACATTTTTCCGATGCGGGGTCACTTAACGGGGTCGAATTTCGTTGTGCGTAGAATTTCTGAATGACGTTTTACCCTAAAACGTGTAATTCCTTAATAACTTTCACGAAAATGAGCTTATGAAAGTTAAACTTTTAATTTGCCATGGAATGATTTATCACTCGAGGCCAAGAAACAAAAATCAAGTTTCGGGAAAATTTCGGGAAAAATGAATAGTAAAAGTGAATAGTGAAATTTTCCGGGAATGGTAATTAACCTGAAATTGCGAATTGTTAGAGATACCACTTGTACTTTTTCTATCGACATAGTCACCGGCATGATCCGAGTCGGCATACACTATGGTGTCTATTCCCGTTCCTTTGGGATACCATAAACCTAAATGTGTAGTGCCCTTAATATACCTAAAAATCCTTTTAACGGCTTCGAGATGGGTAGTTTTAGGATCTTCTTGAAAACGAGCACATAGACAAACACTAAACATAATGTTGGGTCTACTAGCCCTTAGGTAAAGTAGACTACCAATCATACCTCTATATTTAGTGCTATCTACGGATTCACTTTCCTCATCCTTGGTGAGTTTAATTTCCGTGGACATGGGAGTTTTGATAGGTTTCGAATCTTCTAGTCCAAATTTCTTAAGCATGTCCTTAATATTTTTAGATTTGTTAAAGAAGATACCATCTTCTAATTGTTTGATTTGGAGTCCTAGGAAAAAGTTGAGTTCTCCCATCATACTCATTTCAAACTCGTCATGCATGATTTTCGAGAAATCCACACATAATTCTTGACAAGTTGATCCGAATATAATGTCATCAACATAGATTTGGACTATGATAATATGTGAATCTTTCTTCTTAGTGAAGAGAGTATTATCAACTAAGCCCATGGTATACTTATGGTCAACTAGGAATGTTTTAAGTCGATCATACCATGCTTTTGGAGCTTGCTTTAGTCCGTAAAGAGCCTTTTTAGGTTTGTAAACATGATTTGGTTTTTCAAAATCAATGAAGCCCGGTGGTTGAGCAACATACACTTCTTCATTAATGACTCTGTTTAGAAATGCACTTTTGACATCCATTTGAAAAAGTTTAAAATTGTATGCACATGCATATGCAAGTAAGATTCTAATTGACTCGAGCCTAGCAACCGGAGCAAAAGTTTCATCGTAGTCAATGTCTTCTTGTTGGTTATATCCTTGTGCAACTAACCTAGCTTTGTTTCTAGACACAATTCCATTTTCATCCATTTTATTTCGAAATACCCATTTTGTTCCAATTATAGTTTGACTCTTTGGTTGAGGAACTAATGTCCATACATCATTCCTAACAAATTGGTTTAACTTTTCTTGCATTGCAATTACCCAAGACTCATCTTTAATGGCTTCATTAATATTTTTAGGTTCAATGGTTGACACGAAACAAAAATAATTGCTTTCATTTTGAACTTTTGACCTTAGTGTTCTTTCGTTAATGTTGCCAATGACACCATCTAATGGATGACTTTTAGATTCTTTGACATTGACAAGTTCTTTGTTAAATAGTTCATCTTCTTTGTCATCACTTAAAATTTCTTGATTTTCTATTGCTTGGCTTTCAACTAAGTCATCATTTACCAAAGGTGATGTCTTAGAGGGAGGTGGACTCTCGTCAAATGTTATGTTCAACGATTCCTCGACTCTTAAGGTTTCTTTGTTCAAAACAATGTACGCTTTACTATTTTGTGAATATACAAGAAATACACCTTCATAAGACTTTGGGTCAAATTTGGTGAGATAATCCTTGGTGTTAAGAATGAAACATTTACTCCCAAACACTCTAAAGTATCCTAATGTAGGCTTTTTACCTTTATATAGTTCATAAGGAGTTTTATTCAAAAATGGTCTAATTAAGACTCGATTTAAAATGTATGTTGATGTGTCTACGGCATTACACCAAAACTTTTGTGGAATGTTTTGTTCATTAAGCATTGTTCTACTCATCTCTTGCAATGTCCGGTTTTTACGTTCTACTACACAATTAGATTGAGGAGTACGTGGAGCCGAAAAGTTATGAGTTATACCATTATTATCACAAAAGTTTCCAAATTGAAATTCATTATCAAATTCACGACCGTGATCCGTTCTAATAGACACAATATTAGACCCTACTTGATTTTGAATTTTCTTACTTAGAATCTCAAATTTATCAAAAGCTTCATTTTTACTTTTCAAAAATTTTGTCCAAGTATATCTTGAGTAATCATCAACTATGACCAAAGTGTAGAAGTTGCCTCCATAACTTTGTATAGCGGATGGACCAAATAAATCCATATGCAAAAGTTCTAGACACCTAGATGTAGAAACCAAGTTTTTAGCCTTATGGCTATTATGGACATGTTTACCGACTTTGCAAGCATCACAAAAGTGTTGGTCATATTTCAACTTGGGTAGGTTTCGAACTAAGTCTTTGGAGGAGAGGTTTTGTATTAGTCTCATGTTAGTGTGTCCTAAACGTCTATGCCATAAAGTTGAAGATTCATCTAATGAGGTAAGACAAAGTTTGTCTCTAGATGTTGGATCCATCTTCATGACATATACGTTGTTCTTAAGGACACCTTTGGCTATGGTTATACCATCTTTAAGTATTTTACTTCTGTTTTCACTAAAAAGAACATTATACTTATTACGACAAAGTTGACTAATACTAAGGAGATTAAAACCTAATTTATCAACATGAGCTACATCATCTATAAAGAGGGAGTCATGAGAGATTGTACCTTTTCCGATGATTTTGCTCTTAGCATTACTACCAAACGTAACATTACCTCCGTCACATTTGTGATAAGAAGTGAAGAGGCTTTTGTTACCCGTCATGTGCCTTGAACAACCGCTATCTTTAATCCATTCATCCGGTTCCAAACAAACTTTGAGGCACGCCTATTTTATGAAAAACACTCAAACATTTGGTCCCCAATTTCTCATGGGTCCATTTTGGTTAAGCATGCCATTAATTTTTTCCAAGTATGAAATTAGAGCATAAGGGTTCCATGACATGTGGTTTGGAGTTTGGTAATGTCTAGGAGTGTTTTGGTTCCAAACATGTTGGTAGTTTGGTCGAGCGTTGAAGTTGCTCTTTGGAAAGGGGCGTTTGGGAATTGGAGTCTTAGGTCTTGGTTGAGTAGTTTTAGCTCTAAATTCATTTTTACTAAATCCTACTCCAGTTTTAAACACAGGTTTTGTTCCACTTTTGTATGTAACTTTAACAAATTTTGAACGATCCGAAGTGGATAAGGTTACTGCTGCAGCAGGCCTGGTGGAACCTTCGGGACTAACGGGCGGAACCCTAAATTGGGTTCCGCCTGATCCGCAGGCTGCTGTAGCAATTTTATTTGTTTCTTGTGCAATCTTTTCTTGTTTCATTTGACCCATTGAAGTTTCTATTTTCGTAAATCCTAGTCCTGTTTTATCAAAGGGTGACTTTTGAAGTTTCATAATTTCATCCGCACAAGAAATGCTCTTATCGAACTTCTTAAACTTTGTGGTTTGTTTTATTAGATCATTTTGAGTAATTTTGAGTTTCTCAACTTCTAGTTTAAGCTCTTCACATGATTTGCAAGGTGTGTCAGTACCTTTACTCTTTTCTAATCTCTTAGCTTTTTCTTTTAACTCATAAACTTCATTTTCTAAAAACTCCTTTTTAGTTTTCAAAAATTTATTTTTGTTTATGATTTTTAAGCTCAATTCACAAAGTTTGTTATATTCTTTTTGTAAAGTGTCATCATTAATAGAGGAATAAGATGAGTCACTCCAAGCACCACCCACAAAAGCTTGTTGAGGTTTGCTCTTGGGTGGTTTTGGACATTCTCCTACAAGATGACTTGTATCTCCACACCTATAGCACTTTCTTTCAACCTTTCCTTTTCTATCATCACGATCTTTTCGGAAAGTTTTCTTGTCATCTTTAGGTTGCCTTACAAACTTTCCTTTTCTACGAAAGAACTTCTTGAAGTCTCTAACGGCCATAGCATATTCCTCATCGTCACTATCCGAAGTAGATTCTTCATCATCACTTGATTGGACTCTAGCTTTCAAGGCAATGGACTTAACTTTTTCTTTCTTACCTCTAACTAGTTCCGAATCTTTTTCCATTACCATTTCATGAACTTTGAGGTTTCCAATTAGCTCATCACGTGACATGCTTGAAAGATCTTTGGATTCTTCAATTGCCGTCACTTTTGCTCTCCACTTCGGATGGAGTGCTCTAAGAAATTTCCTGACAAAGTTCTTACTACAAAAAGATTCGTCAAGTGCTTTAAGTGAAGTAATAATAGTATTAAATCTAGCAAAAGCATTATCAATAATCTCATCTTCGGAAATAACAAATTGTTCATATTGTTGAACAAGAAGATCAATTTTGTTATCTTTAACTTGTGAGTTTCCTTGATGAGTGACAATTAAAGATTGCCAAATATCTTTGGCGGTTTTACACAAAAAGACTCTTTCATATTCTTTCTTAGGCAAAGCATTGTAAAGCATCATTTTAGTTTCATTATTTTTACCTATTAATTTCTTTTGATCATCATCTTTGATGTTAGTAACTACGTTATCACCATCAATAATTATATACCACAAATCTATATCTTTAGATTTCACGTAAGTTTCAAAACGGTTTTTCCAATATATAAAACCATTTGCTTCAAAGAGTGGTGGTCTTTGCATAGATTGCCCTTCTTTGTAATTTTCAAAATCCATGGATCATTTCAAGTTTTAAAACACAATATATTTTAAAAGCTTGAGTAACGTAGCTCTTGATGCCAATTGTGGAAAACTAGAAGGGGGGTTGAATAGTTTACCGATTAAAATCTTTTTAACTTGTTAAGTTAGCTTTGAAACTTTCCGTTTGATCAAAGATATGTACACAAACACAATATATAACATGCAAGTAAATGAAAGAAATTATCAAACCACAACACGAGTATTTATCGTGGTTCGGCTACAAGGACTCTTTTTCCTTACCCTACGTCCACGCCCCGAGTATCCAACTCGAGAGTTTCTTTCACTAGTCAACAAGCTCCTTTCACCGGCGGAGAAAACCTTACACGTCGCTTATACTTTTACCGACACAAAGCTAGATGTCGAGTTCTTTACCAAGGGTACAACCACTCCCGTTAGTTCTTTACAAGGGTACAACTACTCCCTATACACTTTGTATTTTGAGGACTAAAATACTAACCGATCACTACTGAAAATAGACAATCAAATGAAGTGTAAACTACACAAGTCTACACAATGCTAAGCTAACAAGTCTTGCAACATTGTGTTGAATACTTGTTACTTTTAGTAAGCTTGTGAATCTCTTTGCTACAAAAAGGAACTTCACATATGAAATGTTAAGAGGTTAGATGAAAGAATGAATGTGTGTGTAAAAATATAATGTCAAGTGATGAGCCAAAATTCAACTTGTGGCTCAATATTTATAGCCAAAACCTTCTGCATGTCTGGCGGATCAGGCGGACCCCTGAGAAGGGTTCCGCCCGTGTACCTCCTGGGTACCGCCGAGCTTGCAGTTGGTTTTGCAATAAATCATGCAAACCAAACAAAGTCACATCTCATTACTCTTGCAAACCAAACAATGTCACATCATATAATATCAAGTCAAACACTAAACTTGCAAGCAACATCTAAGTAAGTCAAACACATTTCTTTCCATAAATGTATAATGACAAAACTTGCCATAAATGTGATGTGACAATTCTATTTTTAGAAAATAAGAAGTGTTGTGTTTTATGAAATGTAAAATGTAGCAAAAGTCTAGTTTATGCAAGTCTTTAAAACTAAGATTATGTTTTACTTAGAAACAAAAGTTTACATTTGTCATTAACAAAACTTAGCGAAGATCGCAAAATATAAATAACGTTTTTAGGCGATATTTGTATTAACAATCTCCCCCTTTTTGTTGATGACAAAACATACACTTTGTTTTTAAGTAACTCACAAAATCTTGGTTTTTAAGACTTAAAAAAAAATTATATTAAACTTGTTATACTTAATTTATGAAAATTATATTAAGTTTTGAAAGTTCAATATATTTCTCCCCCTTTTTGTCGAAACAAAAAGTAGAGTAGCGAAGCGGAAAAATGCACTTGCTCCCCCTTGCTTGTTACTCCCCCTAAAAGGAGTACCAAGATGGGAAACATGGATTTTGGATCCTACAAAAAAAATGGTTAGTTGGTGATATATATAAGCTTGTAGATACCACACACATTGCAACCACAATGACAACTTAAAGATGATCAACCAACAATGCACGAAAGTAAGTAGAAAGAATTAGCATTCCAAGTAAAATTTGGACTTATAAAAGTCAAAAGACAAGAAATGGGTAAAATTCTTCTACTTCTAAAAACTTAGAAAAATAACCAAGAAAGAAAAATAAAAGCCTAGTTTCCTAAATTGGGGCAAACGGCCTCCAAATGGTTCTCTAGGGTTTGTTTGGGTGGGAAAGGGCATCCAAACATTCGATGACATGTTGGAATGCAAACCGGGTTTCATCTTGGAGTTGGTGAAGCAACGTTTTGATGCTTGCACCCATTTTCTCACAATTTGAGCAAACATGAGGATGAGTGGGTGGAAATGGGTTGGCATTGGTTTCTTGGTTTGAGGGTTGATTGGTTTGTGGTTCTTGGGTGGATGATGGGTTTGGTATTGAGTCAAGAAATGTGGTTTGAAATTCCATTGCTTGATGGAGATGGTTTTCAACCATGTTTTGGATATCCTCATATGAAGGAAATAAAGACTCAAAGGTTTGAGGTTGAGAGTGTGGTGGATTTGGGTGATCATGGTTTTCAAAGTTTGGTTCTCCATATAGAGGACCATGGATGTCATGGTAGATGGGGTGAAACAATAATGGTTTAGGTTGATGGTACACTTGTTGTGGTGGTTGAATGTGGTTAAAAAGGTTATAAAGTCAAAACACGTCAACTGAGTAGCTTATTTAAAATAAGCTCAGCTTATTCAAGGAGATCAAGGCAGCCATTAAGGAGCTTATGGTCTGTCTTAAAGACAGGCTAGCTTAGTGAATCCCCCTTTGTTGTGCTGAGGGGGAAGTTGTTTTGTAAGTTCCATCCATTTTCAATATTACTATTGCATCAGTAGTGTAATTTTATCTATTGCTTGTTTCTATTTTCATAATAGTTGGTGCATCTTATTATTCTGTTTTTTTATTATTATCTCATTATTCATTATTGTTGAAGTAGTGTAGTTGGTAACTATTTTATCTATCTGTCTTATTCATTAGATCTGTATTGCATTAATAGTTTGCATTAAGTGTAGTTAACTAGGCTCTAGTATCAAATCAGTAGGTTATATAACAGAAGTCAAAAATCAAATGTTGAATCCATTTCAGTATTAATGCCTTTGTTTCTGCTAATGCATTACTTAACTTTGGTAGAAAACTAGTTAACCTTAGGATTATTAAGTCATAAACTAGCTTAATATAATAATTAAAGTAAGATTTTGGCAGAAGAAATTAACATTAGTCAAACTTAAGTTGCAATTAAAAAGTCAAATAGGAAGTGATCAGGTTTTTAGTCAAATTTTTTAGAGCAATTCTAGGTTTCATTTGTGATTAGAAATAAGTAAGGTTTGCTGATTTTAGAAGTATTGCAGCTTATGAGTAATAATCAATAAGAAAATTTCAATTTGAGTCTCATTTGCTTATTGGGATATTGGCTTGAAGTTGACTGTCTGAATCATATTCTCCCCTGCTCATCAGTTTTTGAGCAAACTTCTAGGGAACTTTTAGGTTATTGGATTGAATCTTACATCTGTTCTTTTGGTGAATTAGTACTCTCAGTTGGTTTGGTAATTGTTTTCCCCTATAAGCTCACTACCTATAGCTTATTAGGACTGCCTATTCAGCTTATCAAGATTATAGTTGGGAACTAGGGTCTGAGCATTATAACAAGGCTGCAAGTATTGTATTGCGTTCATAATCTATGATTGGTTGTTCATTTGAGTTGATTTGTGCCTCTATTTGCTATTTTCATTGATATTTCACCAGTTACTTAACTGCTTGGCTTATTGCTATTCTCTCCAAGTGCTTATTGCCATCAGTTTAGTCTAAACCTGTGTTACTGAGAGTATTTTGGCCCAAAATCTGTTCATTTAAGCTTCTTTTAGTCCAAAAGTCATTTAGTCAAAGTTGGGTCAAACCCTGGTCAACTGTGCTTATCAATAAGCACTCAATATAAGCTGTTTTCAAAGCAAACCATAGTTACAAAGCTTATTTTCAAGTTTTCAAATTTTTCCTAAGTTTAAAATAATATTTTAGAATTTCCCCGAATTTTTCATATTTTTCCAAGTTGATTTACTATTTTTCTTATTTTATTTTCATTTTTAAATACATTTTAATTACCAAAAATTCCAAAAAAAATCAAAAAAAGCCTAGAAAAATCTAAAAATATTTTAGAAAATTATTTTCATTTATTTTAGAATTTTTGAAATTTATTTTGTATTTTTCCCATTTATTTTGAACTAGATTTAATAGTTTTTAATTCTCAAAAATTACACAAAAAGCCAAAAAAAATTAGTTTTTAGTTTTAAAATTACTTTTTAGTTATTTTATAATTTTCAAAATTTATTTTTCATTTTTCTCACCTTATTTGCATTTTCTTTTAATTATTAACTAGATTAATTAGTTTTTAATTCATAAAAAAATAAATAAAAAGTCAAAAAAAATATTTTTCTTTTTCTCAAAATTTTCTTTTATCATTTTTAATTTTTTAAAATTATTTTCAAGTCCGTAGGAGTAGTGTAGCTCAAAATTTACGTTTTATTTCGTACGTTAACGTTTATTTGACGTTTAAGCTTACGTTTTTGATTCTACGTTATGATTTTAGTTTGTTTATTTGAAATACATGCTTAAGTGATTATTTGTGCTTCATTTACTTATTCATTAGTATAATCTCATCTAAATCACTTTTTACTACTTTCACGACACGTTTCACGAATCGGGAATTGAGAATTCCATTCACCCTTCACACGGACTACGACCTCGGGTTATCCGTATTTCTTTGCGGATCTCTTGAGTAATACTTATACTATATATATAACTTGATTTTCAACGAATCAGTTAGTTAGGTTATAATAATATATTAAAGCAAATATTTAGCTCGGGAAAATCCTATAGGCATTTCTAATCCTAGTGTGCTCTAATAATGGCCTAAGTTAAGTTAATAAGGCATTTCTAATGCTAGTGTGCTAGTGAGGGCCTAAGTTAAGTTAATAAGCCATTTCTAACCTAAGGGGAAGTTAGTGGGTTGTGACAGTATCCCATCCTGAAAGAAAATCTCGTCCCGAGATTTAACTATGGTTAGTATGTGATGGTGAGAACATATGGGGATATTTAGCACGGATTTGATCCTCTCGTTCCCAAGTGTACTCTGGTCCTCTTTGGGAGTCCCAGCATACCTTTACGATAGGAATCCGGTGATGTTTTAGATTTTTGACCTCTCGGTCCATATTTTCCACTGGTTCTTCAGTGAAATTGAGCTTATCATCCAATTGAAGCTCGTTAATAGGAACAGCAAGTGACTCGTCCGATAAACACTTCTTAAGATTTGATACGTGAAACATGTCGTGTATATTACTTAGTTCATCCGGTAATTCAAGTCGGTATGCCACTGGACCAACTCGTTCTAAAACCTTAAAAGGTCCAATGTATCTCGGACTAAGCTTTCCTTGCTTTCCGAAACGAAAGACATCTTTCCTAGGTGAAACTTTCAACATAACCCTATCTCCAACTTGAAACTCTAAATGCTTACGTCTTATATCGGCATAACTCTTTTGCCAATCTTTTGCAGCTTGTTAGCGTTCTCGGATTTGAACTATTTTCTCATTTGTCTCATGGATTATCTCTGGACCAGTGAGTTGTACTTCTCCAACTTCAGCCCAGCAGACCGGAGATCTACACTTTCGCCCATAAAGTGCCTCATAGGGTGTTGCTTTAATGCTAGCGTGATAACTATTGTTATATGAGAATTCTACCAATGGTAAGTGTTTCTCCCATCCTTTTCCAAAATCTATCACACACGCTCAAAGCATATCCTCGAGTGTTTGGATAGTTCTTTCACTTTGACCATCGGTTTGTGGATGATATGCCGTACTCATGTCTATCTGAGTACCTAAGGCCTTTTGCATAGATTGCCAAAATCTCGACGTGAAACGAGAATCACGATCCAATATAATAGATATTGGCACTCCATGTCGGGAAACTATTTCCGTGAGGTACAACCTAGCAAGGGTTTCCATATCATCTGTTTCTCGTATAGGAATGAAGTGTGCTGATTTCGTAAGGCGATCAACTATTACCCAAATAGCATCATGCCCGTTGAATGTTCTAGGTAGTTTGGTGATAAAATCCATTGTAATTCTTTCCCACTTCCAAATGGGAATCTCAGGCTATTCCAATAAACCAGATGGCTTTTGACATTCAGCCTTTACTCTAGAACATGTTAAACACCTGTCCACATATCTGGCAATGGATGCCTTCATGTCAAGCCACCAATAGTGTTTCTTCAAATCCTGATACATCTTATCAGAAACTAGGTGAATGGAGTACCTAGATTTATGGGACTCGTGTATTATTATGTTCCTTAAGTTACCATGATCAGGTAACCATTTTCGACCCTTAATACAACGAGTTCCGTCTGAACTTATCTCAAAAGCCTTATCCATCCCTCATAAATTCTCAAGTTTACGATCCTTCATTTCGAGGGCTTCATTCTGGGCTTTGAGTATTTGAGAAGGTAGATTCGAATGAAGAGTCATTACTAACGACCTAACTCTAAGTGGTTTGATTCGTTCCTTTCGGCTCAAAGCATCTGCTACTACGTTAGCTTTGCCAGGATGATAACGAATCTAACAATCGTAATCAGCAAGCAGTTCTACCCATCGACGTTGTCTCATGTTCAACTCTTTTTGATTAAGAATATGCTATAGGCTTTTGTGATCAGTGAAAACCGTACACTTAGTGCCATAGAGATAATGTCTCCATATTCTTAGAGCGAACACTACTGCTCCTAATTCTAGATCATGTGTAGTGTAGTTTTCTTCATGTGTCGTGAGTTGTCGTGATGCATAAGCGATTACTTTATCCTTTTGCATTAACACAGCTCCAAGACCTCTTCGAGAAGCATCACAATAAATGACAAAATCATCGTTTCCCTCTGGTAATGCTAAGATCGGAGCTTTACACAACTTTCTCTTCAAAAGTTGGAAAGCTATCTCTTGATCTTTTCCCCAGTCAAACTTCCTGTTTTTCTGGGTTAGCTCTGTCAAAGGTTTAGTTATTTTTGAAAATCCCTCAATAAACCTTCGATAGTAGCCAGCAAGTCCTAAGAATTTGTGTATCTCAGTAGGATTCTTAGGTTGCGACCAATCCTTAACGGCTTTGATTTTTGTTGGATCGACACGAAGTCCTTGTTTATCTATCATGTATCCGAGAAATTGCACAACACTAATCCAGAATTCACACTTAAAGAACTTTGCATAAAGTTTCTCTGTCTTAAGCAGTTCTAGGATTATTCTCAAGTGTTTAGCGTGCTTTTCCTCATTACGTGAATAGACAAGGATATCATCTATGAACACTATAACAAATTTATCCAAGTATGGTTTACACACCCGATTCATGAGGTCCATGAAAACCGCTGGTGCGTTTGTCAAACCAAATGGCATAACTTGAAATTCATAGTGTCCATATCTTGTTCTGAAAGCGGTCTTAGGGATATCTTCTTCCCTCACTCTCAGTTGATGATAGCCTGATCGTAAGTCGATTTTTGAGTATACGCTCGAACCTTGTAGTTGATCAAATAGGTCATCAATCCGGGGTAATGGGTATCGATTTTTGATAGTAAGTTTATTTAATCCACGATAATTGATACACATCCTCATAGATCCGTCTTTCTTCTTTATGAATAGGACAGGAGCTCCCCAGGGTGATGTACTTGGACGTATAAAACCTCGATCAGTTAATTCCTGGAGTTGTTCAGAGAGTTCCTTCATCTCTGAAGGGGCTAACCTATAGGGTGCTTGGGCTATAGGTGCTGCTCCGGGAATTAAGTCGATTTGAAATTCAATTTGACGAATCAGAGGTAGGCTGGGTAAATCCTTCGGAAAAACTTCTAGGTATTCCCTGACTACAGGGATCTCCTCCGGTCGTTTTTAATCTGGCTTAGTCTCCATTACTTGAACCACAAAACTTGAAAACCTCGTGACATGTATCGTTTTGCTTTGATACATGAAATGAAGTTAAGTCTAGTTCTACTTTGATCTCCTCGGATAGTTAAAGTCTCACCGTTGATAGGTACACGAATGATTTTCCCGTCACAAAGAATCTTTGCTTGATTCTTGGACAACCAATCCTATAACAACCCACAAACACCCATTACTATCATTCCCATTACAAATACATATAGTAGGTATTTCACAGGTAAATTTTTGCTTTTTATATACATTATTACTTGCATGACTCACTAGACCTGCTCACGTATCTACACAAGCCAAATAACTCAACACTCACATCCTATAAACCCCAGGTATGTCAAGCATAAACTCATAACAACACCATAATATGTAATTCACCAATCTAAAACACTAAATATAACACAAAACCCTAATAAACCCAAAACTAAAACTTAAGTAGGATTATGTACTTATCTGAATCTATATGCTTAGTTAAACTAGTATGAATGTGTTCAAGGCTTAGATAAGAGTTTCTTTAGGAATATTAGGATATATTAGGACTATTAGGCTATAGAATAGAACCCTTAGCCCTAAACCATAACTAGGTCATAGATAACTAGAATTAGGTCTAAACCCTCCCAAAACTTCCCCATAGGTCACTACCACTTAGTATAAGCCTTTTAGAACTTAGAAATAGTTATCAGATACCCTTAGGACACTAAGTTAGGCACAAAACCATAGGATAAACCCTAGTCTCTCACTAAACCCACTTAGGTCATTTAGGTTACAAAACTAGGTCAAACCTTCCCAAAACTTTCCCATAGGTTACCCACACTTAGAATAAACCCTTTAGGTCTTAGGATTAGTCACTAGACACACTTAGGAACTTAATTTAGGCACTAAAACTTAGGTAAAACCTTAAACACATAGTAAGTAGAAACTAGGTCTAAACTTAACTAAAACTTAGTAAAACCTAAACATAAGCACCTTAAACACCTCAACCTAACACCCTAACACCTTAGTAATACACAAACACACACCCTAACACCTCTAAGCACATACACAAGTAGGTGCATCACCTACTTGACTAATCCACCACTAATCACCACTAATCCACCCTAAACCTCCCCTAATCCACCACTAAACCACCCCTAATCACCCCTAATCACCCTAAACCACCCTTAAACCCACCAAGCAGCTTACAAGAACCTCCAAGCTACCAAGAAAGGTGGTGGATCACCTACTTGTAAGCTACTTGTCACCCTCCTTCCCTAAACCACCTCTACGGCTCACTCTCCACCACAACCGGCCTAGGCAGCCCCCTATCTACCATGTAGCTCATCCTCATCACCACCTAGCCTCGCCACATCACCACCTAGCCATGCTTGCTCAGCCTTACCCATGCACAACACCTAAACCCTCGTTCCATGCCAAACCGCCATAACGAGCCCTATAAATACTCCCCTCCTCCCTCATTTCTTCTCCACACCTCTCCCCCTCCTCTTTACCTTATATTTCTGTAGTACTAAGTTGTTAGGAGACCTTGGAGTCGAGTAGCTAGGCCTTGATCGAGTTGTGTTGTGGTTTGAAGTCGTACGAGCCCTAGAAAACCCTAACCCTAGTTCTAACCCACGTAAACCCCCCCCCCTAGCCAAGTAAGTCTTAATTTTAGTTAATTTAGCTTTAGAATAGTCTTAGGATAGATTTAGGATGCCTTAGATAGCTTAGATACCCTTACATGAGCCTATAACCATTCTACTTGCTAGTTTATGTTTTAAAACCCTAGATAGAGTCATATACTTGCATGCATGCTATAAGTCATTAATTTAGGTCATACACTATTTAAACATAACTTAGATAACTTAAAATAAGTAAAACATAGGCTAGAAAACTTAAATACTAGATAAAATATAAGTTACATAGATATTAGGACTAGTTTTGCAAAACTTTGCATGTATAAGGGTATATATCATAAATTCCTGAAATTATAAAGTCTAGGGACTGTTTTTGACATTTTCTAGAAGTTATAAGTAGTAAGGATTAGTTTTTCATAATATTAAAACCCTAGGATAGATAATAACATAAATATAAACTAAAAAAGACTAAAAATGTAAATAGTATAAAGTTAAAGGTCTAAAATAGTAAATATAGAAAACTTAGGAGTCTTAGGTTAATTACATAAAATATAGAAGTATAGGGACTAGTTGTGTCAAGTATAGATAGTTATTAGTATAAGTAATATAGTAATATAAAACTTATGGTAGAAAACATAAATATATAACTATAAGGGTAAAAAGTGAAAATACCATATAAGTATAAAACCTAAATAAAGTTAAAAGCATAACACAATACTAGGGAGCTTCATGCGAGGAGTACTATGTGGATATTTCGTTTTTGACGAGTTTGTTGGGTTTACGAATTAAAGTGCCCTGACTCCTCGAACGATTATTGCCTATACTTCTGAGATATGATGGCCCGAACGGTGATATGATTATAACCAATGTTGCAAAAATCGTGAATCGGTAGTCGGGCGGTCGACCACCCTGCAGCCTGTAATCGGTCAAGGCGGTGATTAATCGGTTTGGCATTTCCTGCATGTTTTGGGAATTTCTGGAGAGCAAACTAAAGATCTTAACTGATTCCAAGCCTTCTATGTTTACAAACCTCAATAAAAGGCTTCAATTCTGATTATGAGGCCCATTGTACGTTATAAGTGAAATAAACGATCCCCAAATTAAGTAAAATGCCTAAATTTCTATTTTTTTTAAATTGACCGATTCGGCCGATTTTTGGCTGATTCGGCCGATTTTTGGCCGATTCGGCCGATTTTTGACCGATTCGGCCGATTTTTGACCCATTTTTTTGCCTAGGCCGATTTTTTCACCGATTTTCGAAAATCAACAAGGTGCATCACCGATTAGCGATTAATCGGCCGATTCGGCCGATTTTTGCAACATTGATTATAACTAAACCCTAATAACAACATAACTCAATAATAGGGAGCTTTGTGTGAGGAGTATTAACTTCTGAATTATGATGGCCCGAACGGTATTATGTTGATAACATAATACAATAGTAGGGAGCTTCATGTGAGGAGTCATATACTTCTGAAATACAATGGCCTGAACGGTGTTATGTTATATCTAAAACATTAACAAACCTAAAAACTTAAGAAACATAAACAGGATAACTAAAAGCTTGACATACATACCAAAACCAACAACACACTAGGATACGTGAGTAAGGCGGTCTAGTTTCTGAGTCACTATTTGCATTACTTAGATTACTCTACACCCAGGTGAGTTTTTCATAGCCTTACATCTTTTTAAACATTCACTCTAACTGCTTTTATAAACCCTGTAAGGGGGATACATGCTAAATGCTTTACTTAAAACCGAATACAAGTCTTTTTCTTTGGTTGTTTGCACGAGTAAACTAACTGCCACAACTACATAACCAAAATTCATGAATCTAATCGTTTGGGATGTTTTATCCAAATGAATGCGAATATAGTTGATAGATCTATTGGAGTTTGACAACTCCCTTGGGTATTAACACCCCACTAGGTGGTACCAATAAGTATTATATTTGAATCCACTCAAGGTATAACTTTGGCAAGTTATCCTTCTATCCCCTCATCTTGGGTCTGCAGCCCACATGACCCAGATCGTTAAGGTGTGATTCATGAGCTTAGTGCAACCTACTAAACTCTTGATAATTGTGCATGCATCACCATTATCACAAAAACTTGTATTTTCCCAGATGGGTGTAACAACTGAACCCAGGGAACTTGTATTCACTAACCCCTAAACCTATGATTCTCACTCAACACCTAGTGTTGACTTTTTAAGCATGTATTCTAGGTATATTACTTCTATGGACCTATGGAGGAAGGAGGTACTGAACTCGGAGGACTTTTCATGGTTATCATTCAAACAAACCCAACCTAACACTTAGATTTTTGGGACCTCAACAAAATAAAAGTATATCTTTTATAATTAAAACTCTGATAATTATGAATGATAACTAAATTTCCAAAATGTCTCTTTTCGAGTCGTTTTCTATTACTGTATCTGTGATTCTATGAAGTAATACCCCAAACACTTTATCCACTGGGATCAGTAAAAAATGGGGGTGTTACATGTATTACCACCACCATCAGCTACTTATAACACTATTGGTCGTCCCATAGTGCGTACTTCAGTTTTATCCTAGATGTCGCGAGATAGCGCGAAAGAGGGTAGTATTTCATTCACTTTTATCACCATCATCTCCTAACTCACCATAGGATTAATAAAGACGAAGATGTCTTTACGATTAATGGTCATGTTGACCAAGATAACAATGACTACCCTAGTTTTCGTGTTTCGGAGATAATAACAATTCAAGTAAGTCAAAGTCTAATTAAATTTTTGTACAAACAAAAAGATTTCTTGCAAACCTTACGAAGTACGACAAATTATTGATCCTCAATGGTTGGATTAAAACTCATTTTTGTTTAAGCAACAATCTTCTTGAATTCCCTTTTTCCAAAGACATAGAGGAAATATTGTTTTTATCAAAGTACAAAATATTTCGTAATCACATCTTTTACATGAATATACTCACTACAAACTTCAAATAAAGTCACTCCAAAATACATTTATGATCAAATTTTCACAATGTTTCACTCAAATAAATGTTGTTAAAAATTTCAGAAACCATATCTCCAAGAAGGAACACGCATAACTCATGAACAAATATCGAAAGCAACCAATATACCTACTTACTATTTGACCTTAGAAGCGAAAGAAACACCTCTGCCAGAGATTGCCAATATTGATACACTATGCCTCAACACCACTGCTTCAAATTACAACTTTTTCGCTCATTCCATATGATAAGACCCTCACGCTAGCATAAGTTCGTTGGATTAAAAGATCAAGGTACAATTACTCAACAAAATTTATATTCTTTTCGGAGATCGATATAGCTTAGTCACATTGGGACAAGACCTCATTTTCATGAAAGGATATCGAGAAGTTTCACCTGACCATAAGGCATTTAGCTTTCATTCATGGCAAATCAAACATCATTCAGTATCTACTTGACTCAGACCACCCGTACAACAATTTCCATTCTTTATACATCTTAGTCATGCCTAGAGGGATTAAGCATTTGAACCTGCGAGCTTCACCTAGTATAAATTCTCGAATACTTCAAATCATTGGCACCAATTTCTACCCTATATCCTTTAACACATAGACTATCATCTTCAGTTGACTGTAGATACCTTAACTACACGTTCATCCTTCACACTCTCAATATCACTACCATATTCTCGACCACTTCATAATCATAAACCACTACCCTGTTATGAACTAAGTTATTTACATTCTTTAAATAGTGGATTAGTAGACTTTTACCACCCTACAAAAATGTTCTTCCAAGTGTCATACAAGCTGTTTCACAAATTCATTGCAAGTTATTTTGTTACCATCGTAAGAACTATTTCACAATTTCATACAAACTAGTTTATTATCGCTCTACAAAATGTTCTACTATTACCCTACACACTACTTTCGCTACTAATTCATAAATTGTTTTACTGTCATGCAAATTGTTTCGACTAGTATTTTACAAAGAGTGATATTAACACTACTTAACTTTTGGGAACATAATACTATTTTATCTAAACCAAGCATCGCATCATTAGTACTCAATTATACATAGCCTGATCACATATGTATAATTCAGGAAGGATTATGCCATGTAGAAAATAATTACCTTTTTAAAGAATTGTTAATAACAATCTTCATTTAAAAGCTTTGTAAACAAATAAACTCTTTCATAAACATCTCTTTTTGACAAACCCTCCCTGGATACTTACCCCACCTGTCACTCACTCAGCCATTAAGTTGGATTTTTCCATTGACTTCTCTAGGAGAGACTTTCCATATCATTTACAACGAGGATTCCTTGATACAAGAAAAACAATGAAAGGATTACAGAACCACTAACCTGGACTAGAATTATACAGTAAGACAATTCATAACTCAACAACAATCTTAAGATACCCCGAGACCATCTGAACCACCATCTCTGACCTAGTTGTCCAATTCTATCATTCAAAAGTACTAGCTAGATTGAGTTACAGGATCGAGCACAATGTGAATGTACGCTAAGCAACACTATAGAAATAAACCAAGCCTCCTAATAGAGACTGTAGAGCATTTCATTTAAACATGGCCTCATCCAAACGCAAACTTCCCTGCAATGAGTTTTCACCAAGGGTAATTGAGTTGAACTAAGGATCATGATATAGATTCCCCTAAGGCATTGTGTCCTCTAGAAATTCTAGATAACTTCACCTTTACATCAAGAGAAGCATCAGGCCCAAGCATATCTCCCCATCTACATGTGAAAATAAAACAGACATTCATCGACATAGTATCAGTTGATACCTTTGTTTTTGCCAACATGATGACAATTTCAATGATAAACCATTTCAGGACTTAAGTTAGTTTGAATACCCATGCATGTAGCTTCTGCCTGGCATCCACCAATAGGGATTACCCAACATCAGAAACTAAACGTTAGACATGTATGCATCTATGCGAACATACCTATCCGACCATTTCATCCTCGTTAGTGCTTTCACTTTTAAATGGATTTTATTTAAAATACATTTATACGAATCACATACCTTGTAGAAAATAATTTCTGAAATACCTATTTTGACAAGTACGATCCTTTTTGGTCAATCGTTAGCAAAACCATCGTACAATGAGAAATGTATAAACATCAACCTTTGGTAAATAGTCCTATTCACAACATATTTGAAAACGGTTTCATATTTCATAAACTACTGAATTTAAATCACCAAGAAAAATATTACCTAGTAAGCCATTCACTCAATTTTGTAAATACGTTTATTTAGAAAAAAAAAAGAATCAAAACTGCTACCCACATTGTATCTTCTTCAAATAACGCCCGTTGTAGAATTAGTCACAAGATTCATTGTACCCATTTCAATTATCCCTGATAAAGGTAATCGAATCACCTCAGACTCCTAGCAATCATTTTAAGATTTCCTTCGGAACCCCATTTAGATGTAAACACCGCCTACCATCCTCAGACCAATGGTCAAAGCGAAAGGACAATTCAAACATAGGAAAGATATGCTCAGAGCCTGAGTGATTGACTCTAGAAATGGTTGGACTAACCATTTGCCACAAGTCAAATTCCTTTGCAACCGTAGTTATCACACGAGCATAGAGACTACACCATTCGAGGCACTCTATGGTTGAAGTACCGACCATCTATTGACGGACCGAACTCGAAAAAAGCCCAACTCACTAGCCCAATACACATCTATGAAATAACCAGGAATTTCCTACAAATCAAGAATCAGTTACAAGTTCGATAAGTTGTAAACCATTAGAATTTCAAGTTGGTAACAGGGTTATGTTGAAAGTTCCACCTAGGAAAGGCATAATACCATTCAGAAAAATGCGGGAAGTTAAACTCGATGTACACTGGACCATTCAATATATCATACAGGGTAGGCCAGTGGCCTTCAGACTTGAGCCTTTGTCAGAGAACAGTAGGTTACACAAACATTCTTCACATTTTCAAATCCCAATAAATGTCTTTCAGATGAGTCACTCATGATTTCATTGGAAGGAATCCAACCCAATGACAAACTTAAACCTTGTAGGAGAACCAATAGAAATCATTGACTGTGAGGTCAGACAATGAAACAGAGTCGAATTCCTATCGTGAAAGTTCGCTGGAATTCTCGAAGAGGTCCCGAGTTTACTTGGGAACGGGAAGACCAGATGCAACTCAAATACCACATCTTTTCACCAAGTCCACCCCAGAGACCAACACCAGCTGAATTCAGGGACTGAATTCCTTTTTGGGTGGGCGACTGTCACAACTCACAATTTCAGATCATTTTCCAAACCTCGACAACTTACTATTCACCAGTTACTATTCATCATTTACTATTCACCGATCACTATTCATCATTTTCGGAGTCAGTTTGAGATTTTGAGAAACGTTCAAAAAATTTACTATTCATTCCCGGAAGGAAAACACTATTCATGAATATCATTCATTTCATGGTAAACCTAGTTTACGGGTATTCAAATTCGCGTAACCAGTGTGGTTTAGCTGCAAATTCATGCATCATCAGTAGGGACACGTCATATAGACTAGAGTAGTCTACATATCATCAGTAACATCATCAGTGTATTAGGTCATGCACGGATATGCATTATTTTAATTTACGTATGTTTAAATATTTAAATAACGTTACCACTCAGTTTTTACTACTAACAATATACCCGATACTCCCGTCAACTATCCTAATATATTTTCATACTCATTATAATGATATAAAAATTATATATTAATATACCCGGTGTTTTGAGACTTGTTGCTATATTTTCCGGTATACGCTATTAATTTCGTCGAATCACGATATCTCAACAAGACAATTATTTTAACACCTGATTCTCATCAGGAATGTAATTTTATAATTTTTACAACGTCGTTATATTTTATTTGGTACCGTTAAACTTTATTTCTAGCAAACTCGGTACCTAGTATCATCTAAAACAAATAATATCTACATAATCTACATAAGTCTTACAAGATCTCACTAAATTCTTCACCTCCTTACCCTTCCCCCCCCCCCCCCCCCCCTTCCAAATCTCTTACAACTTTGAAATCTATTACTTACTCCCATTAATAACTAGTACTTGTTGTCTAAAAATATTATATATCTATACCTAGATATTTCTTTTACCTCATATATACATGTATCTCACAAACAACTAGCCAAAAACTCTTTCTTCCTTTCCTCTCTTGCTCCATGATTGGCCAACAATAACAAGACCAAGAAGAAACCAAAGATTTTTCAAGTTCAAGTAATAAACAAGTCTCATTTACACTCCTAGTTAGGATTTGAAATAAAATCCCTAGGTTACTTACATACTTTTCTCCAAAACTCATCAAATCTTCAAGTATGTATCTAAATAAATTTCTCTTCTTTTTATACTTCCATTTACTATATTTTTATGCTCTAGTAACTAATCATGCAAATATACATATGTTATATATATCACTTGATATTTATTTTTGCACTAAAATGGGTTTAAAGATTTTTATTAGTAATCTTATGAGCCCCATCATTTTTTATGAAGATTAGGACTCCATGACACCCTAAGAAGGTGTATGGTAGGATTGAGTACTTGTGGAGTTGATTTGAAGTAGATTGGTTAAGTTTTGGACAAGTTATAAACTAGAAAAATGAGTTTTAAAAACTATTAGAAAGTTGCTGTCCATTTTTGCAAAACGTGGAAACATCAGGGGTTCCTGGGTAATTTTTGCTTAAAGATTCAGAAAATACTTTCAAAAACGAAGCTATGGGCGAAAGAACGGATACAAACGAGTTTATAACGAAGGAGATATGATTTTTCAAAGTTTAACGACGAAAAACTATTTTCTGAAAATACACGTGCTGTTGCACGAATTTCAACAGACAAAACGAGGCGTTAGACGTGTTCTATAAGAGTCGACTTACTGAAAATATATTAATACATGTTAATACGAAACCGTGGATATAAAGAACGTAGAAAACGAGCTTATAACGACCAAGTTATATGCATTTGAAATCCGATAAATCATATGTATTTCCATCAGCTTTTAACCAAATATTTCTAAGTATAGAAAAACTGTTTTTGTAATACGTCATGTTGAGGGCCATTTTTCTCATTGATCGAGACCTGTACGGACAAAAGTTAAATGACACGACTACGAGATATTGTTACAAGATTTTAAAAAACATCAAGTTTCATCACTAACATTTAACGTACAATATTTCGTGACTAGTTTTGCGAGGCCATTTTGGTCATATTTTCAAGTAATGAAAATGTTATTTTTGCGACAAAAACATTATATTTGCCGATAGAACACCAAACAAGGATCGTGGAGTACCGTTTCAACATATTTACATGAAAAGTGTTTATTAACTTAACGAGAAGTCAAAAATATATTTTTCGGCGATAAACATTATTTTCAAATTTCACGAGTGGTATCGATAACATACGTATTTGCATGTGTAGCATCATTTCATTGCTTACAGTAGAATCATATTCATTCACATTAGGTTGCGGCTAGTGTCCGCGCCTTGTTGCCACATCCATTACACACTCATTGTTCCATCACTTCAGGTGAGTTTTCATAGCCCCGCCTACATTCTTTTATTGTTTTCAAATCCCACGGGGGAGAATACATTGCACCATTTTTCCATACGGGCCTAAGTATCAAATTCATGTGCATTGCTTAAGTTACCGCATTGCCTGGTTAAGGTCCCCTATTCATTATCATGAACCGTTAATTATGTGTAAGCGAGAGTGAGTGGATAGATCTATTGAGGGTGACGCCTCCATCCGTGTTGGTTATACCAACCGTCATAACGCATGCATTTCATTTCTAACATCATCAGAGTGCCTGGCAAAACACTCTGGAGGGGCATTTTCATCAGTCTAGCTTCGGGGTCATGAGCTTAAGGTCTATTATACGATTTTTCATGAGACTTATGTCTTGCAAATTATACTTGAGACTACCGTATAACATTTATTTTCATAAACCTATGATTTCTCACCAACATTATTGTTGACCGTTTTTAGCAATGTATTTTCAGGTAATTAAGACATTATAATGGCATGCATTTTGGACATCCTTGGAGTCGCGGAGTCGACGCGTCTCACCTTTTATTTCATGCACTTATGTAACGTTTGATCATGTTGAACTTGTTTTCATAAACTTGCAACACCATTTTAGGACCTATTTTGTAAACTCTGAATGTTTTAATGATCAAACGATGTATTTTCAAAAACGACACTTTAGGTCGTTCAATATAACTGTAACTGTGATGCTATGGCAGTCACCCCCAGGTATTCCATTCCGCTGCTAAAACAGGTATTTTGGGGGTGTGACATATTTAGTCACTATACTAATATATTTTAAAGAAATGATATATATAGTTCCTAAATTATATTAATTTTTAGTATTTACACTATTTTCCCTTATATTTATAATATTTGCAATTTTAGTCCTTTTAGTTTAATATTTGTTTTAATAGTTTATTTTAAGGTTTAATATATTGCAAATCTAGTCCTTACACTATTATCTTCTAGGAAATATCAAAAACAGTCCCTAGACTTTATAGTTTCAGAAATTTACAATATATACCCCTATGCTGTAATATTTGCAAAACTAGTCCTAAATGTGTATAATTCTAATTCTAGCATGGCAATCTAGTTTCTAAGCTTATAACTAACTCATATAAGTTCAAATAAGCCACATAATTCATATTATAGCAAGTAACACATAAGCATGCAATTCGACTTATAACTAGGGCTACGAAAGAAAACATGCATGCAAGGCAATCTAATGGCTATCCTAGGGTCTCTAAGTCTTATACTAAGTATCTGGGTCTATTCTAAAACTATTTATACGTGAATTAAGGGTTACCTAGGTCGGGGGAGGGCTGAACGAGGGTTTCTAGGGTTTCTAAGGCTCGCTCGACTTCAAACCACAACACAACTCAACCAAAGCTTCGTTACCCGTTTCCTACGGCTTCTAATGATCTTAGACTACAGAAATGTGAGGTAGAAAAGAGAAGGAGAGGTGTGAAGAAGAAATGAGAGGAGGAGGGGGTATTTATCGCCCGCGTAGAGGCGGTTTGGGTGAAAATGGGGTGTAGGTGTCACAGAGGAGGAGGGGGAGTAAGCAAGGCTAGGTGATGGTGTGGCAGGTATGGGGTATTATAGTACTAGTTTTCTTAGTGAAAATATTTTATTACCTTGACTTGACATACCGGGATATTTACCTTAAGTAAATATAGTAGTGGTTGGCATAGACGGATACGTGAGCTTGTCTGAAGGTTAGTTAGGTTATAATAATATATTAAAGCAAAAATTTAGCTCGGGAAAATCCTATAGGCATTTCTAATCCTACTGTGCTCTAATAAGGGCCTAAGTTAAGTTAATAAGGCATTTCTAATCCTAGTGTGCTAGTGAGGACCTAAGTTAAGTTAATAAGACATTCCTAACCTAAGAGGAAGTTAGCAGGTTGTGATAAATAATAATAATAATAATAATAATAATAATAATAATAATAATAATAATAATAATAATACAGACGTAAAAGACTAAATGCATAAACGCATTAAGGCATACGAGCATGAAGTGTTCAAAATTTTCCACTCATTCATCGACTCATTCCTCAAATTTTGAAAAACTAAACCTCAACTTAATATTGGTTAGTCATCTCTTGTATATCAACTTATCAATAGGTTAACTACTAGATTTAGCAATATCAACTATTGCTCAAATAAGATATATTCAAGCTTTACTTGTAACCAAGGTTTTTAAAATCTAGATCCTAGTTACGATCGTTTTTGTTTTTGCAAGATCGAAATCGTAAGATCACATCGAGAACCTAAGACCCTATCGAGAACCTAAGACCCTATTATAATGTCATTTTTTTAATAGTCTTTATAATATTATTCCAATCTACAAATTAGTATATATCGTTAACAAAAAATTATATAAATGTTTCATGAAAATTTTGTCATAAATTATGTATATTTCGTGAAAATTTTGTCCTAAATTATGTATCATATCTATGTATTCGGACAAATAGTTAAGTAATATGTAATTGTTACTTCTACTTCTAAATCTAAATATGTTTGATCCTATAAATATCACATATTCATATAAACATACATGCCGGTACTCATAAACATATGTACATGTACATATACAAGTTAATCGCGTGGATACAACATATAAATTTTAAATAATTATACACTAGAAAGATCGGGGCCGGGTTCGGGGATTTATGTTATCCTCATCCCCGCCCCATCCCCGGTTTAATATTTCAAGGGATTCCCCATACTCGGTCAACTCGGGAATTCCCCAGTCAAATCGGGTTTGGGGATCGAGTCTCCATCAGGTACGAATTTTTTTGCCATCCCTACATATGGTGTGGCCACAAAAGGAAGATTAAGTTGTTACACAAACTGTGTTCTTGTGAATGTGCTTTGGCATTCTATCTTGATATGTACAATATTTTTTGTTCTTGTCTTCTTATGTTCAGGACATCATGAAGACACCAAAACACACGCTGTTAGGCCCTATATCAAGGGCCCAAGAATATACATTTGTGTATAACTGTATATATTACGATGTTTAATAATTTCGTGTTTCAGAAGTGAGGCTCAAGTACGTATTGTAAAAATGATGTACTAGTAAGTTTTGTTCTTTGATCAACATTAAAACATGAGGTGTTTTAACTTGTGTCAGTAAGTTCTAATGTTGGTACAAATGATATCGAATACCCAAATGATAACGAACCACATGTATCATACATAATTAATGTAGCTAAGGATCCTTTCATGACCATTAGAGTGACGATCGAAACACGCATCAAATTATTTACCGGGTCTTTTGACCTTTTACCCAAAAAGGAAACACGCATCAAATAACTTTTGATAGGTCAACCCAACCAAAGCTACTTTCAACCCGTACGAAAAACATGTTTTAACAAACCTTGTTTTGACCCATAACTCAACCTACTCACTTCATGTAACAAATACATTAAAGGTATTTTGCATATAATGTACGAGTAGAAACACCAAAATCTATGGTTTATAGCAAAATCCGTTTGAAAGCTCAACATTAAAAATATCATTCCTGTCTCCATCTAACAACCATCTTTCAAGACCTTGCAAAGTTGCAAGTGGTAGAATTTGCCAAAAACACATCAGGTATAGTAGTATACAAACTATAAAGCGGAAATCCTAAAAAATTCTTCCATTTTCACCGTCTCTAAACAGTACATCAATGGCAGCTCAAACTACAACAAAATACCTACCAAAGTATAAATGGAAAGTAAAAAAAGTTTACTTCTGCCACCTCTAAGCCTTCATAAGATGGTCACAGTAATCGCAGTTCCCATAATCTTTAACTATTTGGAAGGCTCGGTATGTCACGATATAGTGTAGCCAGTAGCCACCCTGTAAACAGACCTAAGTTTCTTATAGGATCTGTGGGTAGACCCGAAATGTTGGACACACATCATAAGCGGTCATGAAGAACCTTGAAAAATGATGCAATGTTTTCCATAACATACAACTTCAACATCCCAATGCAATGACTCTACAGACCGAAGTCTAATTCAGCTCGCTTCAGTGTGGACGTTACCATCGTAAAAAATTCTGGTTCATTTTGTTTTATATCTTCAAGTGTAGTCGACTCATGTTCATCTGCCTACATTAGGTTCAGAAAGGAAAAAAAGGAAGAATCAGTGACAGTTGTAGATACTTGAAAAACATGCAGTTCTTTAGAGATTCAAGACACGGGAATGAGCTCATTCCCACATTAAAACAACAGCAGTTACAAAAACCATATTCACAGGATATCTTACTATAGGACAAAAATTGGGCGGTTGGGTAAGCAGTCAAAACAGGCTCGTTTAGACAGGTAACATGTTATGGACAGGTCAAAACGAGCCAAGTTGGGTTGGCCAGTCAATATTTCTAAATTTATATATATATATATATATATATATATATATATACACACACACACACACACACACACACACACACACACACACACACACACAAATAGATGCTCCATTACATATAGTTACAAAAAAGCTGCTACTAAAATAATGATCTCACTAAGGGTTGGTGATCCAATTTGTATCTATGTTTTCGGATAACCAACACAAATCATTTGGGTTATCCAAATATCACATTTCGATCTGGGTTGTAAGAAAATTTAACAATGCATGTTTTTCAGGTTACGCGACCGAATCTAGACACAAACTAAAACCAACTGAAACCGAATAACCGCTCCCAATAACAAATGGATTGGACTGATCAGGATTATGACCACCCCTATAGTGTATAACATATAGAAGAGTAGTGCTATTTAGACCTAAAAGTAACACATACCTAAATACATACATGTAATATACTGCAATGTGATACATACCTCTGTAAATTTTAGAAGGATTAGATTCGATGCAGATGCTGGCTTTGATATGTCCCATCTGCCATGGAGAAAAAAGCACATATCAATACAAGCAAAAAAACTAAAAAAAGGAGAAATCTTCAAGTCCAACAATCCTAAAACATTTACTAGGTAGTCTAGCAACTTCTAGTTTACTAGCACATGATAGTTTTTATTTTCTTATTCAAGAGACGAGTAAGGTAAATGTATTTTTAGCGTAAGTACCAAGTTACTATAAACCTTAAAGAGAAAGGTTGACTTGTACAAAACTTATCATGTATTTCTTCCTGATCTACTTAAAAAATCTATATTAACATGTTGCTAATTATGTAGTTTAGTTTTGGATCTACTAATTTATGATTAAAATACCAAAATTTTGATATTTTCCATGTTCTGTATTGAAGTTTATTAGCTTCATTTCATTCGGGGGAATTGCATATATATCCCTTTAAAGACTCAAAATTGCATATATATCCAACTTAAAATCATAATTACATATATATCCTTCTAAACCTTTATTAATGTCATATATATCCAATGAATTAAATTATATATTAATAAAACATGTTTTATTTTGAATTGTCCATTATACCCTTTCTTTTTCATATGAGTTATTAGTCTCCTCCAAATATGAAATTAAGTCACTATCAATTCTTCAATCCACTCTAGATTTTAATATATTAAGAACAATTTAACTTATTAAGATAATAATGGAATTCTTGCCACAACAACACTAACCATTTTCTTTCAGACGTACATCTCCGGCATCGTTTATTCGCTGCCAACTGTTTACAAATGTCTTTCTTGTTATTTTCTTTTTTCTTTTTTCAAAACTTTTATAGCAATATAGAGAAGATCCAGTTATAGTCATTTATGGTCAAAACTTAGTTATTATTTATATTAGGTTTTATTAATACATAATTCGATTAATTTATATGACATTATTGAAGGTTTTGAAGGATACATATGCAATTATGATTTTGAGTTGGATATATATGCAATTTTGAGTTTTTGGAGGGATACATATGCAATAAGATAGTCATACCTCACGAGCATCAACTCATTGACAGAACGCCACATTCCACGGCCCACTTCTTTTGCAGTTTGATCTCTTGCACTTCGTCCATGCCACAATTCTTTAGCAACATACATGACTTCTTCAACATCAACCTTTGTTCAGGCGAAATTACAAATAAAGTATCAAGAATTGATAAGATGATAGATAAATACTATATTCAGGCGCAAGTACAGTGACCAATTCGTGTATTATGCCAAATGGAAAAACGGTACATGAATAACTAGTTATAAAACCAGTCGAATATTAAGCCATAGACATAAAAAGAGAACATAAACGCACATTAAAAGTTTGCAGTCATAAATGAAAATATATTTATCATGTGCTTGGTTTGTAGAGGGGATAAGAAAGGGAAAGGAAACGGGAATGCAAAGGAACCTAATGATCATAATCATTGCATTAATATTGCTTGGTTAATCTTGGTTAGTCATTCTAATTATCATAGATGGTGTTTTGTTGTTTAAAACATTTTGAATAAAAACAAAAATAAAAACTCACTTTTTTAGATATATACTTTTGATGATATATATCACAAGTTTTCAAATTGAATGCCAATAGCTAAGCAGAAGATCGAAATCCAATTCAAATATCATAATAAATTTCAGTTTGAAAGTATCATTAATGTTGAAACTTGAAACTGAAAATGAAGCAAAGGCAACATGGTGAAAACTTATACCATTATTCATGCAAAGAAGAAAGAGATAAATGAATGCAGACACCATATATATATATATATATATATATATATATATATATATATATATATATATATATATATATATATATACATACTAGAAGGGTACCCACGCAATGCGGCGGCGGGTACCCGGTGACTATGTTTGTGGCGAGCAAATGTTTTTCATTTTAAACATTCCTTATTTAGTATTGTCTAAAATACTTTAAAACATAGTAGATATATGTTTTTAAAAGTATAATATTTAAATTATTAATAGTGTAGTGTGTGTTTAGAAGCTGAGATGAAACTATGTTAATTTGTGGGTTATATATATATATATGAAATGTGCATTAAAAGATAGTTATAGTATAGACGTTTTTTTTTTTTTTTAAGTCACATTGCATTTTTTTTTTAATTGGGTTGTTATATTACATTCATTAAATGGGCTATTGCAAGTTAATGAGGTTTATAAATATTAGTGGCTCCTACAATTAAAGAGATTAAAATTCATAATGTAACTTAACTCCTAATATTTATATGTAGTTAAGATTAGTTTGAAATCCTTCCAATTAAAGAAATTTTTTTGGTCTTACTTTTTTAAGACTTTCTTTTTAGAAATGGCCTAAATGCATTATAATGTAGTTAAGATATATATCTAACCAAAAAAACCTTTTGGGGCATCTTAGCAGATTTGTTGGGTAGCTCCACCTAGTCTGTGGCAGACTTGTAGGTTTTGTGTTTTTGTGTGAGATATATAGAGATAGAAATATTGAAGAAAACTGGTACAATGGATTTTGATTAAAATGAGGAGAGAAACAGGAAAAAGATGGGAGGATGGATTAGGAGGAGACATGGTGGTAAAAAAAACCAGGCAAGTGTACTTAGTGGGTAATGAGAATCATTACCCCCAATTTAGCGGCCCATTAGCTACCCTTAAGGCCTTAAATAATGGGTGATTGTATTACCGGAAACCGCGACCAATTTCTCATTCTGTTTCCCATTCCTTACAGCCAACCATCAACCAAGCACACCCTTATGATTGGATAGAAAATGATGTTAAATGTAAAGAGTAAAACCTAGCACCTGAACTTGAGTGGATGTGCCATAAATCAACTCCTCATGCTCAATAAGACGCTGATGTAGCACACGGTAGTGATCCATATCAAAGTTCACAATGGGTTCCATCTGGACTTGAAAATCGGCCAATTTCGTAAGAACGTATGATGCCATAATTTGTCCAAAAATAGCAGGTATGGTTCCCAAAACAGGAATTATGCGAACTCTAAATCCAGGCACTACCTGATGAGTTTAAAAGTTTTAATGTCAAAATTAAAAAGTAAAAACATATATAGCAGCTATCAAGCGGCAGAAGTAAGCAGTATAAGGTGGGTCAGGCAGACTCTGTAACGTTTCAAGACGGGTGAAATTTTATTGGCCACTACTGACAGTAATACTTTTTTCTTAACTTATAGAACTTTTAGTATAATCATTATAAAAACAAGTGTGTCAAATATGATCATAAAAAATTAAATTAATTCAATAACAATCTAACTAATTGAATAAAATGATTTAAAAAGTTCTATGTATTAGAAATAAAATTTGGACAACTTTTAACCCACTAGACCAATTTGAACAGTTCCCTTTTAGCTATTTTCATACCTTACCTAATTGATGGATCACAGATCAACCATAAGTAAATGGGTTTAAACTGCCACCTTTAGTACAAGTACAAGAAACAGAAAGTTAAGATCCTCACTTGATAATCTGAAGGATTCTCTTCATCCCCATTAGGTCCCTTGAACGGAAGCAGTTTTGCCTTCGGTTTTTCCAACGAGAAAACTACAGGAATCCCACCTTCGATACCATGATCTCTCCTTAAACGTTGTCTAACCTGCAACACACAATTATACAGAGAGCCATACTGATTAACATCAGGACCAATGGCTATAATGCAGAAGAATGATATCTGCCAATTTTTATATATGCAACACAGATACCAGATGTGAAGTGCTCGGAAACTTAGTCAAAAAGATATAGCTGTAAACTTTTATGCAAGTGGCGACTGGTGAAACGGGTCAATAGGGTGATGGCAGAACATTGGGTTTTGAAACGGGTCAAAACAGGCCGGACCAGATTGGGCCCGCCTACAAACGCGCTTTTGTCTTCTTTCTTTTGTTACAAATAATTAAACCTTTCCGGTATGATTAAGAAAAAATATTGTTACATTTATAATCAAATAATTCTTGAAATAGAATTTTAGAAGGTTTTATGCGTTTTTTTCAAATTTATTTAGGCTTGCTTTTGACCTGTTTAAAAATAAATCGGTATAAAATGTCACCTCTAACCACATAAAGAATAAAGCACTAAATGGTAGTATGTATAAGAATAAAGCATTACTGATCTAGATAGCGGGTCATTAGTCGATTCTCTCAAATCAGCTACACGGATTCTCGTTGGGTCGGCTCTTGCACCAGCTCCTGTAGCAGATAATACTTTTAAACCCCTACGTACGCATGCGGCAAGAAGAGCCACCTATCATACAAATCAACCAAAAACTTGATTATTATAAAATTACTCATTAGTCTGTCAAAAACTAAAATTCACATTATGGAACTGGTGTTATCTACCTAGCATTTAACATACCTTTGTATCAATGTTATCAATACAGTCCAAAACAAAATCAGGATCGCCAGACAGAATTTCTTCTTCTGATGAAGTATCATATAACATCACCTTCGCATCTATTTGGCACTCTGGATAAATTAATGAGAAGTGTTTTTTAAGGCATAACGCTTTTGGGGTACCAACATCTATTCTTGTAGCAACAGCATGTCTATTCAAAGATGAAAGTGAAACCTGACCGTGAACATTTTAAATCAAACTTAGAACATTAAACTGGATCATTCAAGCAAACAAATGATTGGCATCTAGTTTCAGTGTACATGTTTTTTTTATCAATTTTGGAAGCTCGTCGGCAAGTTTATTCGAGAAGGGGTTCGTTTTTGTTTATAACAGATCAACTGGAATACATAATCGATCAAGGATCTATGTTGCCAGTTGTATCTATATGTCCAACACGTTGTTGGTGATATGGTGGTTCAGTTAAATTCAATTTTCACCAAGACTAAACAGATAACTCCTTTGATTTTGGTAAAAAAAATATATTAACATGTAAAAAAAAGCGTGTTAAAAAAAATGACAAGTTTGCTGGTAGAATTTAATATAGTCCCAGATTCACTTAATAAAAATATATGTTTTCTCAATTCACCCCTTATTCTTTGCCATATCAGCACTCCCATCTATTTTTGCCAAAAATGGACATGAGATACTAGGTTGTTGAAATAAGTTTAACCTTAATTAACAATTAAAAAACTTGAGTTCCATCACTAAACTGTTAAGAAGTGACAAGATTTCAGTAAGAACAATTTGCAAAAGAAACCAATATCTTAAACAGATGAAAAAATAGTTGGTGCATTGTACTTGATGCATCATGGTTGCATGCATCCAGACCGAACACCAAGCAACCAGAAAACGCAGACTGAGGATTTTTTTTTGGGTAAAAAACGCAGACTGAGGATTGAACCATGCTTCATCTATTTGGTGTTGTTCCGTCCGGTTTAAAACCTGTACGGTCCCAAACAGGACAGGGAACCAAAAATGCCAACAAAACCGATTACATAATTTGAAAACTTTCTTCCATTATTTGTGTTTTCAAGATCCTAATTTTAGGGGTTTTTTTCTTTCGATGAGTTACGTTGTCCAAATATGAGATTTTTGACATTTCCAGTTCACGGTCCAGTTTGGGACCACACCGATTCAAACCGAACTGAGCTGGTCTGGATAGGCGGGTAGTGGTCCAATCCCTGAGTATGATATTTCTGGTTGCTTCGGAATGTGTCCGGTAATAATCAATGGTATAAACAACTAAATAATAAAATTGTCCAATTACATTGTCCATGCGGATAAAAAATCTACAAATTTTATATAGAATACCTGGTCAAAGTCGACAAGGAGAAGCCTACCAACTCCTGATCTCAAAAGCATTGATGCAGCATGACTACCGACCCCTCCAAGGCCAATGACTACAACATAGGATGTTGTCACTTTTTGTTGGGCATCAAAACCAAAGAACTGAATATTCCTACCATTAAAAAGAGTAGAACGCACAAAGTCACAATTAATGAGATAAAAGAATAACAGATGATGCTCCATGTGCCAAACCTCCAAATACTCAAAAGGTGTACATACATTCATTCATAAATGTTTCAATTGCATCATGATTCATGAGTTGCACACAAACGCCTTAATATGTATGGAATTAACTTAAAAACATGTGGAAGTTACAAAGCTATGAATACTATTAAGGGGTTCCAAGAGCTAAAAACTTAACAACCAAATTTATTGATCCTCATATCGTCGCAAAATTCTTACTCAAGCTCGGATGACCAATTGGAAAGTTAAAAGTACCTAGTGAGCTGTTCAGAAACTATTTCATCTTTTAAAAGGTCTGCAGGGTCCATATCATACGTGTCATCTTTCACAGAAGTATTGCCTTGAGGAGCTGGAGCTGCTTTACCTATGAAAGAAAAAATAACACGTACTTGAGATGTCTGGAATATCAATATATATATATAAGAAGACAATACATGAAGGAATTTTATCTTATAACATATCCCAAATCTTATTTGAGATATCACCGTATCAGTAGGGACAGCAATACCTTTGAGAAGGTTGATTACCGTAGTCAAAATGTTATCCAAAACTATACCAAGATGACGCATACAATTTACTTAGAGCAGTTAGTTCTGCATTTCTTATTTCACTCTTACATATATCGAGCTTAATTAGCTTGTGATTGATAAAGAAGTCTAAATTTGTCATTTTTAAGATTTATTTAAACGCCTACTTGGCTAACAATAAAATTGATGTAAAAATTTCAGAATAAAAATAAAAACAATTTGATAAACTAAAATTAAAACAGAATGCAGTTAAAATGACAATTTGTTATAAGCTTCAGATAAATTTTAATAAAATAGGGCAAATAAGAAACATACCATTTACTAATTTAGTAGCCTCATCAAGCGTAGAGCCTCTGCAAGTGTAGCGAGTGTAAGAAAGCATCGCAAATGATGTGTTAATTAATTAAATAAAAATAAAACCTGGGAAAAAGTTTGACAAGTGCAACGGTGGCGGCGACGGAACCCAAAACAGCACCGGCTCCAATTAAAGCAAGGCTCTTCCCTCTGCCTTCCATTTTTTTCTTTTCCTTGGTTTCAAAGCCCTTTTAATTATATCGTACGTTTGTTTGTTTCGCGTGAGGGTTTTAGACAAGGTTAGGGGTTGGCAGTGGTTATTTTCTGCATCAAATCACTCACTCCCAACCAATCCTCTTATACCACATCATTCACATCACTCGCCCTTATTTTTGTTGGCATCCGATCACTCACTCATCACTCACCCTTATCTCCTTTGCAACGGTCAAAATTTGCTTTGCAACGTTCAAAAAAAAAATTCCCGTGCCTGAAACTTTCACTCTTCACAACGATCCCGTGCGTGATCAAGAGACAGGCGGCGGTGTTCCCGCGCCGAAATGATCCCTTCCCGTCTGATCACGTGACCACTGCCAACCCCCTTACAAATAACGCCAAGCGTAAGCTTGTTAACGTAAAAATTTTACATTTTTTAGGTGTGACATAAGTCTGTACGAAATATGAAAATATTTGTATATATATATATATATATATATATATATATATATATATATATATATATATCTAGATCAAATAAGATCAATCTTAAAGTTGTAAAAATAAGATCCAACTAAAATCTGACAAGTGACACACTCATTAAAATAAAATTAAAGTTTTTATTGAGTGCAACTAAAATTGTTAAAGTTCCGATAGTTTTCTTTTTTAAATTGACGAAACCAAGGTGATACACTTTGATTCTACATGTAATGTATCAGGTTAAGGTGATACACTTTGATTCGACATGTAAATTTATAGTTGTGTATCACTAATCCAAACTCATGTATCAGTTGGTTATTATTTGCTAAAATGTTAATTCGTATTAATACTTTAGTTTTTGTCTATTATTGCAAATATAGTTATTTATAAAATGGTTTATGTGATTGTTTAGAATAGATCTTATTTTTATAACTTTAAGTTTGATCTCACATTAACCCTCCCATATATATATATATATATATATATATATATATATATATATATATATATATATATATATATATATATATATATAGTGTATCTTTTCTTCAGAACCCTCTTAAGTGCGGGAACTGCGAGAACTCCAATTTTGCATTAGAAAACATGCATGTTCATATAAAACATATATGTTTTCTTACATAAACCTTAATGCACATACCTGCATAACATACATATTCATATAAAACCATATTAAGTGCAACATATCAATGCAAAATGATTTTTTATGAACACGTATATTACGCAGGTATTTATATTAAGGTGTATGTAAGAAAACATTACATGTTTTATATAAACATGCATGTTTTCTAATGCAAAATTGGAGTTCTCACAGTTCCCGCACAGGGTTCTGAAAATAAAGCTATATATATATATATATATATATATATATATATATATATATATATATATATATAGATAGATAGATAGATAGATAGATAGATAGAGATAGAGAGAGAGAGAGGGTGGTATTATTGTGGTGTACACTCTTAAAGTAGAAAATAATAGGCACATTTGTGGGCCGTTAGATCAATTATTATGGATGAGATTCAAATTAATTAGATATGTTTCATAATTAATATACTTAATGACATTATTGTAAATAATTAAAAGATTGAGGGCATTTTGAGTAAGGCAAAATAAATGCAATTGTATAATATATCATTTGTGGAGGATTTTTAGTACAGGCGCGGAATCCCAGTTTTATTATAATATAGTTTCCTTGCCTATTTCCTGTCCATCATCTCTTTTATTTCCATCTGGAATCTACCGTGATACGTGTAATCAAATCAAGACCGTAACTCATTCAAAATAAACTTTTCATTCTTCTTTACACAAATCCCAAATCAAAAAAACGAAAGCAAAATCATACATAAACAAATCCTGAATCAAAAAACGATATTCAAAATCATACATGATAGGAGGTGCTGGTTTGTGCTGTGAAGATTGTGATGGTAATACATGTAATGAAACCCCTTTTTTAATTATTGTTTAATTTGTGTTAAATTTCACTAAATTTCAGCATAAGGTTTCTTTTGTAACCTATGTTTTGAGATGCGGGTTTTAATTTGGTCAGTTTATTTGAGTAATTAGGTGATGTGCCTTCATACTATCTCAAATTCCAAAAGCCTCCAAATGCATTGGTTCGAAATACCCTTGAAGCTGCTATTGCCGGGTATTAGTTTGCTTTTTCAATTTGTGTGTTTTCATTCACAATCTGAATCTGAATAATGTTATTTCAATGATTATATGTTTAGTAGACACAAAAATTCTTCAATTTTGATAATAGGAGCAGCTGTGAATTACGAACATGATGGTGGATTTAATGAAATAACTGAGGATGACATGAACATTTTCGTTTGGTTGATGGGTACCAACTATTTCATGAAATGCTTAGATATAAATGCTGTTATTTTGATAAAATGAATAGGTGAAATCTGAATTTTGTTTGTTTTTATTCATATTTATATGCAGGAGCAGGAGGAATGGGGATTATGGTTACTTTAAAACCTCATTCTCGCACTAAACTGCCAGTAAGATTTTAACTTTACGGTTTTTTTTTTACGATTTTGATTTTTGGCTACAGCTTCAACTTGCTTTATGCGTGAAATTCTTTCGGCTATTAGTTAGGGTTGAACCAGGGTAGTCAGGTGCTGGCTTTCTTTTTCCATCTTTATTGCAGGTTGTACGCTTTTATGTTCATTTACCCGCACACACCATTCTCACGTGAGCGAAGTTATGTGGCCATTTTTCGTCCACTTGGAAACAACTGTGGTGCTTCATAGGCTACGTATGATGCAGTAACAAAGGTTTGGATTTCTGAGTTAATACCTTATTCTCATATTAGTGTTACTTAAATCTTTATAGTGGGATGAAAAAAGTTTACGGGAGCATTTTGCAACTGTAGATGATCGAATTAGCGGCTGCCCATTATATATTTGCAATTGGAGTTGCGAGATCTTTCGGAAGTGCTCACTGTGTCATTCAGGTAAGCTAGAATTTCAGGAATTGCTTATTAATGCTGTTTTAGAGCTTATTTTGATTTTTTGCGATTAGAATATATTCTGTTTGTTATCCTTGACATCGCGTGTTAGTCACCTTCCCAGCGTTTGCGTGATAGTTATTACAGGTGTTTCGCCACCACTTGATGCGGCCCCTTCTGACATACCCACGCAACTGGTTCCTCCTCAAACCACATCAATTCCAGCCTGCCGTGCGACACACACATCATCCAAAATGCATGTTCGAACAGGTTTGTGCTACTATGTGTACTTGATTGATGTACATGTGCCCAGCTGCTTTTCGTTGTACAGTGCCATTTTGGACGAGTGTGTTGTTTCGAAGGTCCAGCAGCGGAATATAGTGGGTGTGGTGATAATGTTCCCATTCAGTTTGCAACTGGTAGATTATAGACAGTAGATACTCTTATATTTGTTGTTGTTGTGTGCTGCGTAAATCTTTTATGCTAACACACGTGTGCACATTTCAGCCGGAGCTCCATTGGATATGCTTCTCGCAAAAGGAGGCACGCACATATTAGTGAAGGTTGACGCTCACACTCACATATATTTGTTCGTTTCGGCATAACCCGTTGCTGTTACTAAAGTTTTCTTCTTATTCTCAGTAACTTTAGGCCAAAGACCTTCACAATGACCCCACAAACAGCCTGCTCATACGCCATTGTGCAGACCGTCGTTAGAAGGATTTGACACATATGTAGCCAGCAGCTCATCCATGCCACAAGGACAGCCGTCTGTGCCTCCACCTGTGCTTGCAGCACATGGCGCCCCAACATCTGAACAAGGTAGTTATATACTGTTTGTTATCCTTGATATCGTGTATTCCTTACCTTTCTAGCCTTTGTGTCATGTTTGATAGACGAGCTTCAAGTTTTCAAGTTTTCAAGTTGAAAACTGTATTCCTTACCAAAGAAGAAAAGTTAATTGACTATTTCAAGTTATCCTTGATAGGGGTTGTTTGGGATACAGGAAAAGAAGGTAAGATAAGTAGTTTGATATTTCAAAGTATGATATTGTGTAGCGTATTCTTCACAGGAAATAGTCAATTAACTGTGGTCTAGAGTTGCTTTTTATCATATCTTTAAGTTCAGTCTAAATCTATTTACTTGAAATTATTTTTATAATTGATGTTGGGATTTCTTGATATAGACGCAACTTCGACATATACAGTGTCGAGATGTGCACTAAAGGGTGTCGGTACAGCGGGCAATGTACACAGGGGTTATAGACAATATAGACAGACGTCAATATGTCACAATGATGGTTATGATGTAGAGACATAGCTTAAAGGGGGTTGTTATAGAGGCCAGTGTACGATTTGAATGAATTGAGTGGATCACTTTGGGATAACATGAGACCTGCTGAGAGAGAAAGTTGAGGCATATTTGAAACAAAAAATTGGATGTTTGATATCAGAAATTGACAGAACTGCAACTGACTTGAAAGGCCTAGATCAGTAGGTTGATTTGCATGAGAAAGAAAGAGAAGCGAACAAAAAGTTTGAAGATGCCAGAGATGAAAAGAAGAAAATAACAGAAGAGTTTTAAACTGTGACGTCTAAAAGGTAAACTTTTGATATCACTTGACATTGGGTCTTTTTCGGATTTAACGATCAACATGTTTTTTTTTTTGCTTCCATAGGTATTTAGGCATCACATTGGAAGCGTAGAAATTAGTTCAGGTGTGGAAGTGCATGTCGTGCCAACTAGGGACCAACTGTCGTTGATTTCGTCCTGTAAATAGTTGTATTGGCAATGTTCATCTTCAAAATGAACTTGAAGTCATCAACCGACTTATGTGTTTATTATTTGTAGAAACACTGAATAAGTCGTTGCTGATATTGAAAAGGAAGTAGAAGGTGATGTGCATGTGATCAAAAGAACTTTTATGTTCCTTCCTTTTAAAATAACTTATGTGTCTATTGTTCCGTCAAGTAACTTATTTGTTTATTGTTTGTAGAAAGACTAAAGAATCAGCGCTGGTAGATAAGGTGAATTACTGATAATCAAAGAACAGGACGACAAAAGGTCATATATTGGAACGAAGCAAGAGTATTAGAAGTCCTTGAGAGGGAGGGGAACAACAAGGTTCAGGGTACATATTTTTTTCCGAGGTTGTATTATATTATTTACATGTGATGAACTGATTTTCATTGGCTTATGTTGCACTCTTGCAGTTCAACAAAGAGAAACCAGGTACACGACCCAAACAAGCATTTACCAATCTACCATTCAAAAAAACATTTCCATGATTGATGAGGAGAAAATTATAAGGTAAGATAAGCAATTTGAAATGTGCTGGTAAAAATGGAATTTGTGAACCACGTCGATTCTTTTTTGTAGGGTTCTACCAGAAATCTTGAAGAATGTCGGCAAGGCAATAACAACCCTTCTAGAAACCTGTAATCCTCACAGACCAGTTTCACAGCTCGGTTAAAGATGGTTGAAATCGGGAGAATGTTGACTGGCCGGTTGCTGACGCACTTGTGCTTGCAGCGTTGATGGTGGAAGGCAATCACGTGAATTTGAGCAGCCAAGATGTCGAGAGAGGTACTTTTTAGTTATACGTATTCTTCTAAAGTTGGACGGGTTGGGAAATGGCCCAATAAATGTGCGGATAACAATGGGTCAACTACACCTGCTTTATCTATACTTCTAACTGCTGCTGCTGATGTCGTTTGTTGCCGCTGACGCGACTTGGTGTTGCTACATCTGATATGATAATAAAAATTGTGAATACAAGGATAAATGGTTTTATACAATTGGTCAATAGTTGATAAAGTATATTTGGTAAAGTTAGTAGATATGTGAGTTAAAGTAGACAATTGGATTTGAAACCATAAGTTTTTTTTTTTTTTTTTTTTTTTTTTTTTTTTTTTTTTTTTTTGCTGAATACCTGTATGACTACAACAACTAATATGACTGTTACAAAACCAGATATCAGGAATACATGGGACCCTTGGCACCATTGTTGCCTCCACCAACTGAACCAAATACTGAAGAACCAGAGATGCCCGACCGCCATATGTCAATTAGAGCTCTGCTAAAGGTCAAGCCCGAAACCAATGTGATACGTATCAAAACCGTCAGCCTTACCATGTATGCCAACCTATTTTAACTTTGTACTGTCATTGCAACAGCTAAGACAATTTGTTATAGAGGTCACATTGACACTGCCAACAACCACGGGTTCATCAAGCACCAAATTATACGTAAGTAATCATTAGCGGTCACAGTTACCATTATAACTTTACAGTACTATTATTAACACAAAAAAAACAACATCAGCATGATTTGTTTTGTCACCAGCTACAATTTCAAAGCAACGGCCTCAGATGTGACAGGTAACATCGTTGTAAAGCAAATTCACTTCTTCTGCCTGTTACTGAAGTCTTAAGCTATGTTCCAGACCCAGATCCATATATACTTCCACCGCTAATCAAACACCTAAAACATACAAAACATTTTTTTACAGTGGATATCGCTCCAGGCAGCCTCAGAGGCAACGCAAAGTTCATCCTAGACCATGCAGCTGATGCCCCACAACCTGCATTGCCAGACATTCCAATGCCAGTTGAAGAAGTGTGCTCATCAACAGCTTTGCTAGAGCCTTCTCCTGAAGATGTGTTAACAGAGATACCAAAAACTCAGATAACCCCTCCTCAAACGGATGACATCGCTGAAAAGAAAGAATACAAAACTGAAGGCACATCGAAAGCAGTTCGAAAAAAAATGTTCACACAGGTTGTTGATGAAACAAGCCCACCAGAGATGCAACAGACAGAAATGACAGGGACAAAGGATAAAGTAACCTTGGCAGTAGTTCCACAACAACCACATATCGGCAAAGAAGACAAAGCAGCTACTCAAGCCACCAAGAAAGCCAACTATGACTAGCAGAACATAACAAATGTCCTGGTATGGTGTGTAAAAAAACCTTAAGTAAAAGTCTTAGAATGTACAGTAAATGAAAGTAGGCTATGATCGTATGTATGTAGGATACATGTGCAGCTATGTGAATACATGACGTATCAGCATAGCGGCTTCTAAAATTGCAAGTGTAAAACCGATAGGAGAAACCCTTTCAATGCTTTGTAATCATCATCGTCGTAGTACATCCATCCAATTTTCTGTGTTAAACAGGTTTGTCGCACAGGTATAGAGGCCCCCGCCGCAACGCGGCGGGTTCCCTCTCCTTGTTGCATATCAGAAGATCTGGACGCATTTCTTGTTTCTTTTTTTTATTATAGTTTTTTTTTTTTTTTTTTTTTTTTTTTTTTAATTTCAATTTTTAAATTTCTGGACTTGTTTCTTTTTTCTTTTATTTTTTCTAATTTCAATTTTTAAATTTCTATTGTGTATGTTGATACATAAATTTATTTTATATATATTTATTTATTTTCTATCCCATATATTGATAGGTATAATACATAAATTTAGATTCTATATTGTTACATTTTTAATTGATACAGTTTTAATGACACACTATTAAATTTTAATATATTTTAGTGACACATTATCAAATTTTAGTACATTTATAGGGACACTATATTAATCACACAATTTTTTTTGACACATGTAATGACACATTAGTTTTTATGACACATTTTTTATTAGAAACTATGTCTTTAAACACAATTAATTTAATAATACATTTTTAGTGACACATTAAATTTTTTGACACAGTTTTTGTGACACACTTAGTCTTTTACTAAGTAATACATTTGTAGTGACACAATAATTTTTTAATACTCTTTTATTGAAAACTAACTTTTATAGAGAAACTATATAATACTAACACATTAACCACTTAATACACAAAGCTAAATAACCCTCTGTACACCATTGACACAACAACACAATCTATCAATGATCAAAAGAACCATTCTCGAATACATCAATTAAAAAAGACAAAAAATTAGCAGATCTAGAAAATTCATACTATATCACTTGTTTTCAACATAATCATCTTGAAATTCAACCGTAACAAAAAAAAAAAAAAAAAAAAAAAAAAAAAAAAAAAAAAAGATCTAAAAACTTTTACAAACTCGAACCTTACCGGAACAAAAGCGTAATAAAAAAATCAATAAAAGACTTACAAACAACCTTCATCCTTGATTCACTACCACTGTCACTCATCAAACCAAAACAGATAAAAAAATTAAAAAAAAAAAAAAAAAAAAAAGGATTACAACTCATCAATTGGTTTTTCAACAATCATAAATTCTTCTTATAATGCAACAAAAATAGACTTTCTTTCTGAATATGAAACAAAGAGACGATTTCAATGGCGGCGACATAACATTGTACCTAATAAACAAGCGGCGGCTAGGGTTCAGGCACCGCAGAGACGAAGACCATTGTGAATAGATGGAGATAAAACAAAGAGATGCCGGCTAGGTTCCGGCACTGCAGAGACGCCGGGAACACAGAGATACTGGCCACCGGTAACGCAGAAACTCGTTTGGAAATGGGAGAAAAATGGCTTTAAGTGATAGATCTAGATTTCTTTGGGAGAAAAATGGTTTTAAGTTGTAGATCTAGTAGGTCCAAATCATTTTTAGAAGAGAGAGAAATTTTGTTAATTGTTATGAAGAATGTGACGGTAATTATGATTTTGTGATAGCTTTTATGAGGTATAAGTAGTGTAACAAATGCCTAAAATGCCCTTTTAGTGATTTTATTGTTTTCTTTAAATATTAAATCCATAAAATCCACATGTTATCTTCTAATTGGTGTCTATTATAACCTACTTTAAAAGTGTACACCACATGAACGTAAATATATATATATATATATATATATATATATATATATATATATATATATATATATATATATATATATATACATACATATATATTTATATATATATATAAGAGTTGAATAAAAAAAACTTGCTACGCCTCATGCCTTATTGTGCCTTTTTCCGGGCCCATCTCACGCCACGCTTAAAGTCCGCCTTGCTCTATTTCGTAACATGGAAGTCATGTCTCACGCCTTAGCGTCGCCAATGATGCACCTTTTTGAATCATTGTTTTAGAGCACTAGGTATTGTCATCCCGCTAGTGCCCTAGGGTATCAATCTGTCACACTCCGTTTAAGGCGGAAACGCAAGGCATGATGGAGAAAACCGTCATAACACATTGGTACAAAATAGAGAAATACTAAATGAATACATAAAACGTGTCATGACGTGATCCGACACATAAAGGCCGGCACTTATTTTGAGACGGGTGGAGTAACTAATAAACCCAAACAAGCTTATAGGTTTTAAGATTCATACACCATAACCGAACTCTGAGCCTAAATCAACAACCACGAACCTAAGAGATACAAAGAGTTAAGAAAAGTTTGTTTTCGTAGTTACTTATTGTGATGCTACTTATTATAATCTTTTATTAAATAACTTAAGAGATAGAAACAATTAACATTAATTCGTTGACGTTTTTCTTTTACAATTTTAAAGAAATTAGTATAATTTTAATAATTATTATGAAAAATGGTAGATTTTCATTTTACCTTTTACCTTTATTTGAGTATAGAGTGTACTTAACGTGTCACAAGTTTTATTAGAAAATGTTATAACTTTTTCTTCTGTGACAATAAAAATTAATCAAACAATCATTTGATAAGAAAAAAGTATTAGATCAAGGACAAGACGTCTTCAACCCTCGCGTGTACCATGCCCCCCATCAATTCCTATGGAACTGTAGTAAATGTTTCCTTGTCTATGATGTTTCACTTTTGAATAGCAACAACACTCTACTTTAGTCATCATATTCACGTATCATTAGATACTAGGCGAGTACCCGTGGATAGAAATGGAGGTTTCTAACGGCAGATAATTAACGATATGCGATATTGTGGTTAGTATTTCTTAAAACGTTCAAAATAGAACGTAAAAAGATCAAAATGTAATTGCAAACGGTTGTAACATGCGATAGTTCAACTCTAGCAAAAATTCTTAAGATGTATCAAACAACATATAAAAATATTTAGTGAGATTAAAAAATAAAACATTACATCAACAATGTATTAACACTTGTATAGAGAATATTTTGTGTCACGAGAAGGTCACTTTCTATCATAACATTTAACATTGAGATGACAAATCACTTTGTAAACTCGCTAATGGTACCTCAACATATTTAAAAATATAATGTCATCTCAGTTTTATAGTGCTACACCTAATAGTATTAGACATGTCTCAACAATACAACTTGTTCAAGGTTGTGGAAAACTAGAAGGGGGGGTTGAATAGTTTTATGTCCTTTTTAAATTTATTTCTAAAAATATTTTGTTGGTTATAAAAACTTTCGATTCGATCTTAAGTGAATTCAAGCAACAACCAATATAAGCAAGTCTAAACTAATATTGAAAGTATTGAAATATAATGAAGAAAAGATAGAGTTAGAAAGATCAAACCACAACACGTGAATTTATAGTGGTTCGGCTACAAGGACACCTTCCTTGCCCTACTCCACTCCCCGAGTACCACACTCGAGAGTTTTCTTCACTATGTCAACAAACTCCTTACGGTGGAGAAACCTTACACACCTTGGCTTACACAAGTTAACGACACTAAGCTAAATGTCGAGTTCTAATCGTAGCTAGAACCAATCTCACACCAAATATCACACCACGTGATCTTCACACCTTAATCACACCTTCTTCAAGACTTCACACCGTCTTCACACCTAGTCAATCTTCACACCTTCTTCTATGCACAACTAAATCACAACTACTAAACTAGTTTACAACACACCAAGATTCTACAATCAACAAATATACACAACACCTTTACAAATAACTATCACTAGTACTATATGAAACTAGCTATACACAACACCACTACAATAAGATGGATGTAGAGAAGTGTTCTTCTTCTTGCACTTGAATGAATGAAGCTTTGGATCACTTGGAAATAAAGACTTATGAAATATATGATCAAAGGATTTTAGATCTAGAGAAGAAGATTGGATCAGAAAGTTTATAGTGCAAAAAGGTGAGGAAAATGTGCAAAATGATCCAGTATTTAAAGGGCCAGATTTTACTGTTCGGGAGCGTGCCGGTCCCCTTAATTATAGGCCGGTCCCCTTAATGATTAAGGGGGCCGCCTAGTAAAATTAAGGGGGCCGCCCTCCTGAACGTTTGAAAAGTTTTTCTGGATAAAATTTGCCCTTTTTGGTTGGAAATTTGAAATCACATTTTTGTGGTTTAATAAAGCTTTACCAAAAATGATTTACAAATATATATAAAATGTTAAAATCATTTTATATAATGTTATGTATTAATATAAAATTTCCTTTGATCATGTAATGCATAAGTTACTAAGTTTATGCATACCTTGAGTGATATAAGATGTAGAGGTAAATATTTGTCACTAAATACTTGTTTATGTCTTATTCTTGACTTAATTTGATTTAAGTTTTGTGATTATCAAAACATAGGTTTATTGAGAAATATTAATAACATTCACAAACATTATTTATATCAACAAAGGTTAATCTATGAAAATGTGGTAAAAGACTTCTCATCTCTTTGTACTATCTTTTGTGTCATCCATAGGTAATAAATTTGCCTTATTCGATTAAAAAAAAAGTACGTAATAACTTTGCAAGTCCCAAAACTCATTTCATCTTTCTACAACATTTTAAAATTTTCAGATTTAGAATCAATCAAGTTTCAAGATTCGCATTTTGGTCCAAAGTCATGAGACACAAACTTGGTCACATGAAACCCAAAATTTTGAATTACATATAAATTGTTTCTATCTAGCAACAAATTAATTGATTATGTTGTAATAATCGAGAGATTAGTTGGTTATGCTGTCGGCGATTTAAGTGGGACCGAAACCACTAAGATCGAACACATATAAACATACAATACCCACCAAAACACTGTATCAAAGCCTAAGCTAGTTCCATAAACACCTCAATTCGAACCCCAAAGTCCAATCCACAAATCCACTCACATATAATTTTCAGTGTAAAATCCAGAGATTGCAACACAAAATATTTGATTATTCTCCCATCAATAAAGTAACCGAAGAGCACAACCTCTTATAAAAAATCAAGAACCATCACTACCATCCCATTATATTAATTAATACATTGATGGCCTCAAAAAATGTGTTAAACAGATCTCGAATATTAAATTGGCGATACTCGTATTTAACTCTTATAACTCGAAAGATACAAGCTGGTGTATGCTTATTCACACACCTTTTTCTGGCCAAATTAAGATCAAAACAGACACAAACTAACCATAAATGCCAAAGATATTTTGTTTTTGTGATCGTGCAGGAATGGATATTTCATAAACTGGCAAAAATCATGCAAAAAAGGACAAAAACGAGCACGAGATTGGGAAACGTGTCAAAAGCTAGAACCGGGGAAGCAAATTACCATTTTTTGAGCTCAGATTGTCAAAAGATACATTGAGGAATCACAGAATGCCAGAAATAGTCCTTGGAGCAAAAGTTTACATAATTGGCAGAAATGGTCCCTCAAGTTTCAAAATTGACAGAATTGGCCGCTGAGCATTTATTTTGGAAGAAAAGTCAACCAAGGTCCTTTGGAAATCAAAAGTTATCATAATTGGTCCTTGGATGAAAAGTTTAAAGAATTTGCAGTTTAGTCCCTCAACTTTCAAATATTGGCAAAAATAGTCCTTTTGAGTTCATTTTGGGAAATTACATCAAAGGATCTTTGGATAGTTGGAAGTTGCCAAGTTTAACCCTTGAAGATACTTTGGAAAAGTTGCAAATCTCACCCCCTCTATTTTATATAAATTACAAAATTGGTCCTTGTTATTACTACAAACCAAACGAACCAATTTCATTATCATAAACCCAAAACCAAAACCCAATCGAATACAAACACAACCATCCTACTCCCTCAGCCCACTCCAACCTTGGACCTATCCAAAAACAAACCCAACACCCTAATTGCAATTTCCAGGATCAAACAGTCAACAGGTCAACCCCTAGTCAAACCATCACCCCTTCCCTCCCACTTGAGCCTGCAACTCCATCATCACCCTCATCATTTGCAAGTCACCTCCACCGCCTAACCCATCACCTCCAAAACACCAGAAAAGGGGCATTTAATGCTCCTTCAACCTCACATGTCTCCACAGAGCAAATTGTAATTTCTCTTTTTGGCGCCAAAAACCATTTAAAGGCGAGGATCATCTCAGAGCAATCCAAGGGCTCATATTGAAGTGGGAAAGGCACAAGAGGCATCTAGGAACCCTAATTGTCATCTATAAATAGAAACTGTAGCCAAAGTATAAGGCATGTAGATTTTTAGTTACCTTTAATGTCGTATTAATTAGATTAAGCTCTTTTCTTGTTTAATCTAGTTTAAAACTTGTACTCTTAGCTTCTTAGTGTAATATTAAGTTTAATCAATCCAAGTTTCAAGTTCTTAAAGTTTCAATTCAGTTTTCATTTTTAAAAGCTCAAATTTCCATTTTAGCTTATGGCTTTTTAGAAGCTCTTGTTTACTGTCTCATTACCTTACATTAATGAATCTTAGATTATCTAAACTTTAATCTTCTGTCATTGTTAATCTTATATCAAAAATAAAAATAAAAAAAATCAGAAAATCTATATAAAAGAACCAAAAATATGCTTTCAATTGAAATCCCTAGCTATTGGGATATGAAGATCAAAAGTACTTCTGAAGATCAAAATACTGCTTGTGTCAAAGTACTGCTTATGTTGAAAAGTCAAAGTACTGCTCGTGCATGAAGAAAGTTAAAGTACTTCTATGATAAAGGACTGTTATGCAATATCGTGAAAGGATTGTAATGCAAAGTTATTAGAATATTCTAGAATTAGTTTAGAATTAGTTTACTTGTCGTTCAAGTATTGTAAACCGACTTAAGGTTTTCCTTGTGCTTATAAAAGGAGCCTTAGGATGGTATTAGACGAATGCTTATTAGTACGAATAGTTATTAGGGTTGTTAGTGAATCTGTATAGAAAGCAGGTTCAAAGTTTGGTTTTAATATAATCATTGAAGTTCTTCTTAGCTTTGTTTAAGTAGATTCCACATACTTAATAAAGTTATATCGATGTTTCAATATTAATAGTTTTGGATTTGTTCAAGATTGTTAAACCTATTACAAGCTGCATAGTTAGTATGGTCAGAGTATATCGATCCAACAAGTGGTATCAGAGCTTGTGAAGAAACTCTGATTAAGAAGAAACCCTTAAAACCGATTTTTACTACAAACCCTAAAAGATGTCAACTGAAGTTGCACCAGTTCCATCCATCACCTCAATCAGAATTCCTATTGTCAAGAAGGGAGAGTATGATCTATGGAGCATGAAGATGAGGCAGTACATTGCTATCACATACCATGCTCTATGGGATGTGATTGTCAATGGTAACGATGTCATTGAAGAACATGTATCAGTTGAAGGACAACCTACACCACCTAAGCCAACCCTGCCAGCAGTTACAAAAAGAAATCAAGATAAGGCTCTCAACATACTGCTGTCTGCTATTCCTGATGGTTACCTACTAAAGTTTCATGATGCTAAGGATGCAAAACAACTATGGGCTGCTATTAAGACAAGATTTGGAGGCAATGATGCTTCCAAGAAGATGCATAGAAACCTATTGAAGCAACAGTTTGAAACATTCACTGTTGGTGAAAGAGAAGGCCTTGACTCTGCCTATGACAGATATCAAAATCTACTCAGTATGCTAGAGTTATATGGAGCAGAGGCACCTGTTGAAGATGCAAACTTGAAGTTCTTGAGAAGTTTGCCATCTGCATGGCATGTGGTTGCTACTATGATTAGAGGACAACCTGGTTTGGATTCTATGGACTTTGATGATCTCTACAATAATTTAAATGTGTATGAGCATGAGATGAAGGGTAACATAGGTTCGAGTTCTCATCAGAAAACTCATAACATTGCTTTTGTGTCTTCTGAAAACAGAGGCAGTACTTCCACTAAAAGTACTGCTTACCCTGTCCAAAGTATTGTTGAATATAAACAGCACACTTGAACAACCATGACCACTACCACTTCATCACCATCAAACAACACCAACTCAGATGATGTTTTATGTTCTTTCTTTGCTCAACAAGCCACTTTACCTGTTACATATCAAGAAGATGTCTTGCAAATTGATGATGATGATCGAGAAGAAATTGACATAAGATGGCAGGTTGCCATGATTACTGCAAGGATCAAGAAGTTCATGAACAAAACAGGAAGAGGTATTGATTTTAAAGCCAAGTAGGGTATAGCATTTGATAAATCTAAGATTGAATGCTTCAATTGTCAAAAGACTAGTCACTTTGCAAGGGAATGCAGGTTTGCAAAGTATCAGGCAAATAGAATGATTGAAAAACCCAAGGTTGAAAGAAAGGAAGTTCCTATTGCTGAACCAAAATCACAAGATTTAGTGGCTCAAGAAAATCTATCAGAGGTTGACTGGAGTAATGAATTTGATGATGAACCAGTAACCTACTCTATGGTTGCATTGGAAGAATTTGATTGGTGCACAACTTTTGATGAGGAACCAGGATTTGCTGCTTTGGAGTCAAGAGATGGTCTAGGAAGCTTTGATTGGAACATCAAAAGTGAAGAAGAACCTGTTCAGATTGCTATGATAGCTACTTCACCAAGTTCATCCACTATCTCAGAGGTATGCTCTAAATGTAGTAATTTTTATCAAAAATTGCTTAAAGAATATGAGACTGAAAGAGATAATTTTAGAAGGGCTAGGTCTGAAGTAGCTAGTTATCAATTGATTTTAGAGTCAATGGAAGCCAAAATAATCACTCATGAAAATAATGAAATGGCTTGGGCAGAAAAATATGGGCAACAAGACTATCAATTAAAGCTGAGTGAATGAAAGTTAGGATGTAAGGTGTCTGAACTTGAAAAGGTCACTAAAGAAAAGGATAAGTTGTTAGCAAAACTTGCTAGTTGGAAAGAATCAGGCCTGTCACATGTTAGTTTTGTAGAGAAACAAAGAAAAACAAACATTAAAACTGGCCTAGGTTATGATGTTGAGTATAGTAGTTCAGGAGAGAACCCAACTAGTGAAAAGGAACAAATAAATTCAGAGGAGAACTCAACTAGTGATGAAGAATTCATTAGCTTAGAAGAGAACACATCTAGTGATGAGGAATCACTTAGTCCAACACCTCCTGAATTTAAGAAAGATAAGGGATACAATGAAGTTCCTCCACCCACTGGTAGTTTTCAACCACCTAGGACAGATGTTTCTTGTTTTGGAGTAGACAATTTGGAGTTTAGTAAGAAGCTTACAGGTCAATCTAATTCAAGTCCATCTGGTTCTGAATCCTTAAGAGAGACAGTTGAGAAACCTAGGGATGATAACAAGGGTTCAGGGAGTGATAAAGTGTTTTCCAAACAAGCAGTACTTCCAAAAACTTCTCAAAGTACTGCTGGATAACCAACAATATCCTCAAGAAAAACTTTTCAAAATACTGCTAACTTTAGAAAACCTTTTCAAAATTCACCAAAAAGTCAAGCTAGTTTTGGTCATAGCACTTATGGAAGAGGATTTGGGGATCAAAAGTTATGTTTTGTTTGCTATAGTCCTAATCATTTGATTAAGGACTGTGACTTACACTCAGAATATTTAAGTAAATTCCCAAAGTCCACCAACCACAAGCCAAGGGAGAATAAACCAGTTTGGAATCATTCACATAGGGTTAACCATAGTAATTTCTCAAAAGACTATAGGTACCCTCACCAGAGAAGACCTTTTTCCAAACCACCAGTACCTTCTCAAAGTATTGCTAAGTATTCACCCAATCAAGGTACTGCTAGCACTGGTTCTAATGTAAGACCAAGGAGATTCAATTCCTATAAACCTAGAAGGCCTTATACCTCAAAAAGAGCACCTAGATCAAAGAACCCACCACCAATTATTAAAACTAAATGGGTTAAGAAAGAAAGTACTGATGGGGGACAAACAGTACTTTCAGCAAGTAAGGGAGAAAAAGGGAGTGTTGATGAAAATCCAACACAGGTTTTGGGATCAAAGACACTAATTCTTGATAATGTTTTCAAAGACAGTGGTGATTACATACTCAAAGAATTTGAGTATGTCACTCCACAAGGGGAACACAAGTCAGTAATGACTTGGGTTCCTAATAGAAACTAACCCTTTTCATCTTTATGCAGGGCAACCCAGAAGAGAAGCTTATCGATCATATTATCATTGATAGTGGTCGCTCTGGTAGCATGATATGAGACAAGGAGCTTTTGTCAGATTTTAAGGCATATTTTGGAGGAAGAGTTTCATTTGGGAATGATCCTAATGGAGGGAGAATTACTGGCAAAGGAACCATCAAGACTGGATGTATTGATTTTGAGAATGTTCGTTATGTGAAGGAGCTTAAATTCCATCTTTTGTTAGTATCTCAGATCTGTGACAAGAAATATCATGTGTTATTCCTTGACACAGAATGTCTTATTCTTTCCCCTGAGTTCAAGTTAGATGATGAAAACTTGGTAATGCTGAGAGTACCAAGAACCAATGATGTGTACAGCTTAGATTTGAAGAATATCAATCATACTGAAAGAGCAACATGTTTGGTAGCAAAGGCAACAATGGAAGAAGCACATCTTTGGCATAGAAGATTAGGACATGTGAATTTCAAGAATATCAACAAGTTGGTCAAAGGCAATTTAGTTAGAGGTTTACCTTCTAAAACATACAAGACTGATCACTCATGCTTGGCCTGCAAGAAGGGTAAAAAACACAAAGCTTCATGCAAAAAGATTGAAGAAAGAACCATTAGAGAACCTTTGGAGTTGCTGCACATGGATCTGTTTGGACCTGTTTCTGTGGCTAGCTTAAACAAGAAGAAATACTACTTAGTTATAACATATGATTGTAGCAGATTTAGTTGGGTCTTTTTCTTGGGATTTAAAGATGAAACCTTTGATGCTATTCATGATCTTATAATAGCCCTTGAAAATCAGTTGAGACTCAAAGTAAGATCCATTAGATGTGATAATGGGACTGAATTCAAGAATCAGCTTATCGATGAGCGTTGTGCTAAGAAAGGAATAAAGAGGGAGTTTAGCATTGCTAGAACTCCACAACAGAATGGAGTTGCAGAAAGGAAGAATAGAACATTGATAGAAGCAGCAAGAACCATGCTTGCAGATTCTGAATTACCTATTCAATTTTGGGCTGAAGCTGTAAGTGCTGCTTGCTATGTGTTAAATAGAGTTTCTGTCACTAAACCTCAGATGAAGACACCTTATGAGTTGCTTATGGGAAAGAAACCAAATATCAAATTTATGAAACCTTTTGGATGTCCTATGACTATTCTAAATATTGTTGATTCTCTGGGCAAATTTGATGGCAAGTCAGATGAAGGATATCTATTGGGTTACTGTACCAATAACAAAGGATTTAGAGTCTACAACAAGGTTACAAAAAAGGTTCAAGAATGTCTTCATGTTGAGTTTCTTGAAGATCAAGACAGTCAAAAAGGCAAAGGCCCTGATTGGATGTTTGATCTTGATATCTTGGCTTCTTCTATGAACTATGTGTCTGTCAGAGAAGAAAATCAAGTTGTTCATAATGAAGAAGAGCTACAGTACATTGTTCATGGAGTCAATATTAGATCTGATGATGTTCCTGATGAAGAACCAAAGAAGAAAAGTACTGTTGAACCTCAAAGTACTATTCAACCAACTACCATAGTTTCTGATGAAGATCAAGCTATTCAAGATGAACTTAATAGGATGCTTTTTCAAGAAACCATTGCAAAATCCTATGAAGATGATCAAAGGAGAGCTTATGAGGCAGAAAAGAAGAAGGCAAAAGTCTCAGATAACTATGACAGTACTTTGCATCAAAGTACTGATGACCCAGTTGAAAGTACTTCCAATGTCTTACAAACATCAAATTGGATCAACACTGATGATTTGGATGATCCAAACATGCCTGATTTAGAAGACATTGTGCTGAGCTTCCTAAGGAAGGAATTTTCTCAAATTCCAATGAAGATCCTGATCTCACAAATTTAGAGGATGATCTTGAAGTTCCACCAACTCCTACATTAAGAATTCATAAAGATCATCCTACTAGTAAAATCATTGGACCTTCCACCTCAGGAGTGCTCACAAGGACAAAAGCTAAAAATCTCTCTAAGCAACATAATGCTTTACTTAGCTTTGTCAATAAACAAAACAGGGTAAATCATAAGGATCAACAATTGTGCCTATTTGCTTGCCTTCTATCTCAAGTAGAACCCAAGAAGGTATCTCAAGCATTGGCTGAAGAGAGTTGGGTTAAAGCCATACAAGAAGAACTCTTACAATTCAAACTTCAAGAGGTTTGGGTCTTATGTGATTTGCCAGATGGAAAGAGATTAATTGGTACAAAATGGGTCTTCAGAATCAAGAGAGATGAAAGAGGGAATGTCATCAAGAACAAAGCAAGATTGGTTGCACAAGGATATAGACAAGAAGAAGGAGTGGACTATGATGAAGTATTTGCTCCTATGGCAAGGATAGAAGCTATAAGGTTATTTCTGGCTTTTGCATCATATATGGGCTTTCATGTTTACCAAATGGATGTCAAGAGTGCCTTTCTTTATGGCACAATTACAGAGGAAGTCTATGTTAAACAACCTCCTGGTTTTGAGGATCCTGTACACCCAACAAAGTCTATAAAGTTATTAAGGCTCTGTATGGTCTTCATCAAGCTCCTAGAGCTTGGTATGAGAGACTCTCCACTTTTCTATTGCAACATGGTTACAAGAGAGGTTGTTGATACAAAATTTGGGCGTACCTGATTGTTGGGCTTTGCTCTTATATCAATTCGTTCCTTAGCACTTTGTTACCTGCGTACTAAGAAAATAAACAACACCGTTAGGCTTATCGAGGGATTGTCTCCCCCGATTAGACTCCGGCGTGAGAGTAAGTAATCGAATTTAGGTTTTGGTTTAAGAGTTTAGGGATTCCGTGAATCGTACCTTCAATGAGAATCATATGATTCTATATATAGGGGCTAAGAAACCGTGTTTCTTGCTCCTTACTTTACGCACGCATGGTGCTTATCCGAGGTAAGGATATCTATTCCTTGAATAGATGATCCTTATCGGATATCCGGTGAGTTAGATTGGGCCTTTGGGCTTCATAAGCCCAAGCGTTGATACTGCGGCCCATACCATTTGTCATGGTAGCCCATTCGTGATGGGCTTAAGTATAAGTAATGTCTATCATTTGGGCTTGCGGCCCAAATATAGGCTATACGTCATCATGTCCCCCCAGTCTAGTATGCGCGGCACGTAGCCGCGGGTACTAGACTTAATGTAAGTAGCGGTAAGCGTGGCGGGATAATGAACAAATTGTTACCGCCTCTTTGGAGGTGCAATGCACCTAACAGGTTCAAAATAGTTACCTCGGTAATTAGGGGTGGTGTCCACGTATCACTTGGGATTCGGGAAAAAGTGTTGTACCTTTTTATCTTCTAGCCACACGTTTACTGTGAGTGGGATCCACGTGGGCGTGAATTAGGGTTTTTACCACCCTATATAAGAGTGCCGTCCCCCTTTATTTTCACCACACAGTAAAATACACACACAACCACTATTCATCTTCTTCATTTTGAGAGCGTTTTTGCTAGAAAACCTTTGAGCTTCTGTAGGTAATCTTTGTGTGCGTCCACTTAGTTTTAAGATGAACATGGTCGCTCAATTAGAGGAGTTTCGCTCTGCGTTGTCTGTTGAGGATGTGATGCGCTTTTCTTCCGACTATTTTGTGCCTTTGGATGTACATCCAGAGGCGCCAGATGTCGATGCGTGTATAGCCGACTTCCCCGAAGGGAAGATAGGTTTATACACGAAATTTTTCGAGTACGCTAACTACCGCGTACCTATATCTATATTTCTGAGCGATTTGCTCAATCACTATCGCCTCCACATCTCTCAGCTGCACTGTATAGGTGCGGCGAAGGTGTCGAATTTTGAGGTAAACTGCCGTTTACTAGCGATAGAACCAACTGTAGATTTATTCCGCTCCTTTTACCACTTAACATGGTCGAACGGTTGGGTGTCCTTTGCGAAGCGCCCACGGGCGTTTCAATGTTATACGGAGAAAGTTGACGCCCTCAAGAATTGGAGGGAATTTTTCTTTTGGGTAGACGACGTGGTCTTTCCTTCCAATTTTGAGTTTTATACTCAGGCGTCTTTACCAAGGGATGGGCATCCCGCACCCGGTTCCTATAGTATTGCTGACGCGCAGACGTTAAATGCCAATCGCTTGGCCATTAACCCCTATCCGGAGGAGTTTTTGGTGCATGTAGGATTGAGTCGCGCGTATTTTGGCGCAGCGGATGAGGTTCCCACTTTCCTGAGTGAGGATGGCCGGGGTGGGTGTTCATCCTTTGTAATTGTTTGTAAGTTTTTCATCCTTTTTCTTCGCGCATTTACCAACTAATCTTTCGTTGTTTTCTTGCTTCATTTTTATATGTGCAGAGATGGACTTATTCGCAGTGGTGAAGCTTGATAAGCCAAAGCAGGTGACCATAGGGGTGCGTCCTCTGAGGGAAGGGGAGCTGCCTTTGCTGGAAGCGACCGCGGGGCGTTTGACTGTTTTGCCCGCGACAGTTCCCGAGGACACGCCACCACTTGTGGTGACGCCCGTCCAGAGTATGGCGCCAGAGGTAGTGGTGGCACCCACTGTGGTGCCTGAAGTGGAGGTGGCGCGCGAGGAGGCGCGCTCAGGGTCATCTGACAGTATTCGGATCCTGAAACCTGAGGAGGTGTTGAGGGAAGAGGTTGCGCAGAACTTGAAGCGCAAGGGAGAGGCTGGAACCAGTGGCACCAGCAAGAGGCGTCGACACGTCATCAAAGACGCAGAGTCGAACGCGGAAGAAACTTCGACCTCCGGCGCACGGTTGAAGGCTGATGCTTCTCCGTTTCTGTAAGTGTGCATTTCTTCTCTCTCTTTTTTTTTTTTTTTTTTTTTTTTTTTTGCAATTACTTGTTGTAATTTTTTGTTGACTGTCTTTGTTCCGTAGGGATGACGACGCGAAGGACGATGAAGTATCCTCTCCGCAGAATGAAAACAAGGGAGAGGATACCTTGGCAGCTGATGGTGGTGAGGCGCAGCAACTTCTTGATGAGTTGGCTGCGACTACTGCCCGTCAGGCTGAGCTGGTGGCGCAGCTGAAGGGAAAGCGCGTTGGGGAGAGTCGTGCTTTGGCCCAGAAGGAAGAAGAGTTGGAGAAGCTGCGCGTGCTATTGGCGGGCGTGCAGGCTGAGCTCGGGGAGTCAAGGGCGTATGGGGAGAAGATGGCTCAGGACAAGATGAGCATCTTGGCTGATCTGCTACATGCGAGGGCGTGCAACGAGCAGATAAAGGCCAAGGCATCATGGTCTGTGTCGTTCCTTGAGGAAAAAAGGTCTGAGCATTATGCTAGCCTGCAAGAGTTCAAGGAGCGCATGGAGAAGACGCTCGTGATGTATGAGGAGAAGCTGCGCGCACTTAGCATTGAGTACGACGAGGAGCTGTATCCTCATCTCATGTCTGTGATTGCTGAGCGCAGGTATTCTTACACCCTTATCTTTTAGAATTGTTTTCTTCACTCCATTTTATATTATCTTGCTACCACTTTGTGAATGCAGGTGGTTGATCAGCCATGGGCTTCGTCTGGCAGCTCTGAGTACTTTAGAGTCTGCGGAGGTGGTGGAGGCCTTTGGGAAGGTTGTCCACTGCGCGATGGCGCGTGGCCGTTCGCAGGCGATGGAGGAGCTCCGTGAGGCCAAGTTGCTGGAGAAGGATTTGGCGGAGATTCCTGGTTATAGCTCAACGGCGTACGATGAGCTAGTGGAGGCGATGGCGGGGCTGAAGGTTCTTGAGCTGCCGCATATAGGGAAATTGGAGCGCGACCAAGATGACCCTATAGCTGTGCTAATGGCCGGTTTAACTTTGCAGCGCCATCTTGAGAAGAATGCGGAAGAGGAGTTAGACTATTATCTAAAACTTGATGTATCGCAGCTTCAAGTCCCAGTTTTTGCGCGGCCCCGTGATATCCTCAAGCCTTTTGCTCTGGAGAAGGAAGTCCCCTTGAAGGAGGTGCTGGAGCAACATGCGCAGAGGGCTGCTGTGAAGAAGGGTATCAAGGGCAAGGCCGTGATGTGCGGTATTGGCGCTGCGCACCTTCCTAGATCAGATGGCGTGGCTGTAAGTGTTCCAACCGTATCGATGCAGGATGCCATAATCTTGAGTAAGTTGAAGGAAGGGAGTTCCGCCGCTCCAGAAGAGAGCCATGATCACCGCCATAGCATATAGGTTGTTTGTGAACTTATGTATTTTGTCCTTGTAATTTAATGAATATGGAATAAAATACATTTTGTTATAAGCTCGTAACTTAAATATACTTGCATTGTTTGCTAAGTTTGATTATTTTACTAAGTCTTTTAAGTGCGTGACTGAAATATACTTGCATTGTTTGCTAAGTTTTATTTTTGACTAAGTCTTTTAAGTGCGTAACTTAAGTATACTTGCATTGTTTGCTAAGTTTTATTTTTGACTAAGTCTTTTAAGTGCGTAACTTAAGTATACTTGCATTGTTTGCTAAGTTTTATTTTTGACCAAGTGTCTTGGCTCGTTATATTGCTAAGCTCGTACGGTGTACTTGGTATATGCGCATCCGTCGTGGGGTGCGCATATGAAACTTACTTTGACGTCTCAAGAGTAAGGCGCTTAGCAAGGATACGTGATCCAATGTTGATGGGTTTGCAACCCTCTTATTCAACGAGTAAATTAGTAGGTTAACTCATCCTTTATGCCTTCGTGGGTCTTTAAGTGGCGCATGCACGCCATGTAGGCAAAAAATATAAGATAGACAATATTGACATATATGCAATAAAGTAAAAGTGCGCTATGGAGTTAGCTAGAAACCATAACATTTTATTAATACTTGCAAGTTTATTGAAAAAATGGAAAACATAATTCCTAAGAAAGAAAAGAAAGACAAACACTTATTGGGCACCGCGTAGGGTGTGAGTGTGTTTGTGTAAGGGCCGTAGCCTAAAAGTAACATCTTTTGAGATTACAGATGTTCCAAGTGCGCGCTAGGTCGTGACCTTCCATATCGCGCAACCTGTATGCGCCGTTGCCGAGCGCGTCTGTGACCTCGTAAGGTCCTTCCCATTTGGGTCCGAGCTTGCCTGTGTCTTCTACGTAGCTCGCGTCATTGGCGCGGTAAACAAAGTCTCCTGGTCTGAATGAAGTGTTTTTGACTTTTGCGTCATAATACTTCTTTATTTTTGCCTTAGCCTTTGCTTCACGTATAGCTGCGCGTTCGCGTCTTTCTTCCAGTATATCTAAGTCTATGCGCCGTTCCTCGTCATTTGTTGTGACGTTGACCTCTGCCGTGCGTATAGTTGGCATTCCTATCTCGGCTGGTATGACGGCTTCTGTTCCATAGACTAAGGAGAATGGCGTGTCGCCAGTACTGGTTTTGATTGTCGTGCGATGCGCCCACAAGACGTGCGAGAGCTCATCTACCCATCTTCCTTTATGTCTGTCAAGGCGCGCTTTTATGCCTTCGCCTAGACTGCGATTAGCGCGCTCAACTAGGCCATTGGTTTGTGGGTGTTTGACTGAAGCAAAGTGTTGTGTGATGTTTAATTGTGCGCACCAATCTTTGAATGGGTTATCACAGAATTGTTTTCCGTTGTCTGATACGATCTCGCCTGGTAGGCCGAAGCGACAGACAATATTGTCCCAGACAAAGCGTTTTACTTGGTTTCCCGTAATGTTCACCACAGCTTTTGCTTCAATCCACTTTGTAAAATAATCTATGGCTACGATGAGGAATTTTACTCCTCCCGCTGCGACGGGAAAAGGTCCTGCGATGTCGATACCCCATTTGTAAAATGGCCATGGTGAGGTGATTGGTGTTAGCTCGTGCTGTGGTCGGCGCGGAATAGGTCTATGTACCTGGCAGTTGCTGCACTTTCTTATTAGGTCGCGTGCGTCGCGGTGCATTGTTGGCCAATAGTATCCTGCCCTTAAAGCGCTTGCCACCACGGATCGCGGTCCTGAGTGCATACTACATGATCCAGCGTGAAGTTCGCGGAGTACATAGTCTGCTTGAAGGGGTCCAACACATCTGAGCCATGGTTGTAAGAAAGATCGCCGATAGAGTACGTTGTCGCGGAATTCGAATCGTTGCGCTGTGCGCCGTATTCTTCGAGCGTCTTTATTATCTTGGGGTAGGGTTCCCTTGCTGATAAATTCGATGATAGGTGTCATCCACGTGGGATCTTGTTCTTCTATCACCGTTGATATTTCCATATCAAGGATGGACTTGTTCTTTAAGGTTTCCACCAATACCTGTTTTGAAAGGTGTGCGAAGCTTGTAGATGCGATCTTGCTGAGTGCGTCCGCCTTTCTGTTTTCCCCTCTAGGTACTTGTTTTATTGTGAACCTATCGAAGTTTTTGATCAGAGACTTTGTCTTTTCCAGGTATTGGATCATATGATCATCCTTGGCCTCGTATTCTCCTAACACGTGGTTAGCGACTAGCCGAGCATCTACGTTTGCCTCTAGGTTGCGTACACCCATTTGAATTGCGATGCGTAGTCCGGCCAGTAGGGCTTCATACTCTGCCTCATTGTTTGTGGCTGTGAACTCGAAGCGTAGCGCATAGGTGAATTCCATACCTTCTGGATTTGTAAGAATGAGTCCTACGCCTGATCCATCTGCGCATGAGGATCCATCGGTGAACAGTGTCCATGGTTCCTGTAGATCCGTTTTTGCTGCAGATGTTGGGCTGTCGCCCTCTGGCTTCTCCACGATAAAATCAGCTAAAACTTGCCCTTTGATAGCAGTGCGCGGCCTGTATGAGATGTTGTACTCACTGAGCATTACACTCCATTTTTGTAAGCGTCCCGATGCATCTGGTTTAGAGATAACTTTTTTAATTGGCTGATCAGTGATTACCGCAATTGGATGCGCTTGGAAGTATCTGCGCAGTCTTTTGGCAGCGAACACTAAAGCCAAGACCAGTTTTTACATGGCGCTGTAGTTAACCTCTGTTTTCTTTAAGGCTTTGCTTACGAAGTATATGGGTGTCTGGACGGAGTCTCTATCTGTCAATAGTACTGCGCTAACTGCTCCGTGGGTTGCTGATAAGTACATGATTAGTTCTTCCCCTTGTCGCGGTGCGACTAGTTTGGGAAGAGATGCCAGATGATGTTTGAGTTGTTGGAAAGCTTCCTCCGCTTCATTGGTCCAACGAAAGTCTCCCTTTTTTGTACACTTCGTGAGTGTTTTAAAGAGAGGAAGGGACTTGTCCGCTGACTTAGATAAGAAGCGATTCAGCCCTGCCAGCTTTCCATTCAGTGATTGGACTTCTTTGAGTGTGCGCGGGGAGGGGAGATCAATAACAGCCTTTGTCTTCTCTGGGCATGGTTTGATTCCATCGGGTTCTATTAAGTATCCGAGGAACATGCCTTCAGTTGCGCCAAAGGTGCACTTTTTTGGATTCAGTTTCATGTTTATCCGCCCCAACGTTCGGAATGTTTCCTCGATGTCGCGCACTAACTCATCCTCTGTATGGCTTTTTATAACAAGGTCGTCCACGTAGACTTCCAAGTTGCGGCCTACTTGTTTTTCGAAAGCTGTGTCCACCAGCCGTTGATATGTCGCGCCTGCGTTCTTTAAGCCAAAAGGCATTTTTGTGTAGCAGTATACCCCTTGACTGGTGTGGAAAGCTGTTTTTTCTTCATCCTCCACTGCCATTTGGATTTGGTGGTACCCTTTATATGCGTCTAGGAAGCACTTGAAGGGGTATCCACATAAGGATTCAACCTTCCAATCAATATCTGGCAATGGATAGCAGTCTTGCGGGCATGCTTTATTGAGATCCGTGAAGTCCACGCACATCCTCCAGCTACCATCGCTCTTCTTTACCATGACTGGGTTAGAGAGCCAGTCGTGGTAGTACACTTCGCGCATGATGCCCGCATCTACTAACTTGTGTACTTCTTCCAAAATAGCTTTTGCACGATCTGGAGCCTGGCCGCGCTTCTTTTGTCGTATTGGAGGGTATCCTTGTCGGATTTGTAGTTTGTGCTCTGTGATAGAACGAGGCACTCCTGTCATATGCTTTGGTTCCCATGCAAAGATGTCTAGGTTCTTTTGCAAGAGTGCGCATACGGCTGCTTTACCTTTGTCAGATAAAGATCCTCCAATCGAAACTTGTTGTTCCGGATAGTCTGGATGAATAGCGACCTTTAAATTTGGCGATTTTTCCGTGCGCTGTTCTGGAATAGTATCTGCTTCAGTTGTCACTGCGATACATTCTCTTGGTGGTACCGTTGTGTTATAGAGAGTAACCACTCCTCCTTCAACTGGGAATTTAAGCATTCCGTGTGCTGTGGATGGTACTGCGCGCATGGATGATATTCCTGGTCTTCCAATTATGCCATTGTATGGTGAGGGAGACTTGATTACCATAAAATTTATCCATGCCGCAGTTGAGTGTTGCTCATCTCCTACAACCACCAATAAGCGTAACTGCCCCATGGGCCAGATCTTTTCTCCTGTAAATCCTGTTAGTGACATTGTAGCTGGTATCAACTGACTTTGGATTTCAGGTCGCAGCCTTTTGAAGCAGTGATCATACATGATGTCTGCGGATGCTCCTCCATCAATATACATGCGGTGGATGTCGTGTCCTCCTGCATGTATTTCAATGGTCAGAGGTTCCACGACTGCGTTGTCCGCAGCGATTGTAGGGAAGGATATCTCTTTTTCTGGAGAGAATTTTTGGCTGACTTTTTGCTTTATTTTGCGCTGCCATGATTGTATCATGTATATAGTATCAGCCTTTTCTTTTGGGGGTTCTTTCTTGCCTCCATTTCTCTGTCTCTCTTTTCCTTCCTTGATGTTTTTTACGAGGTGGTCCATCCTTCCTTCTCTCACTAATTTTTCGATTAGTTGTTTCAGTTGGACGCACTCGTTAGTTGTATGGCCCTTTTGGCCGTGGTACTCGCAGTATCCACTACCTTGGCGTTTTTCTTCTGCCGTTTTAATTGGTGGTGGTCTTGGGAAGTTCGCACCTTCTGTTGCAAATATCTCCCTTGGAGTTTTAGTGAGAGGAGTATATTTGTCGTTGTCTCTTCCACTGCGGTAGTTCCTGCCGCGGTTATTGTTTTGATCATTGGATTGTCTCCGCGGCTGTTCTTGTTGCCTATAGTTTGAATATCCTTTTTTGCTATCCGCAGCAGCTGCTTCTCCTTGTATAAAGGATCTGGTGCGTTTTGTGAGTTCATCGAAAGACTGTGGAACTCTATCATTGAGCTTTCGGATGAGTTCTGGATTATTAATTCCGTTCATGAACCCTGAAATTTTTAGTATTTCGGGACATGCTTTGACTTGTATGCACTCATCCTTGAAGCGCTCCATGAAGGCGCTGGTTGATTCTCCTTGGCGTTGCTTCACCCTTGCCAATTATACAGGATTTTTAGCGCACTTCTTTCGCTGGGTGAAGTTGTGGCGGAATGCTTTTCGTAATTCCTCAAAGCCGCCTATACTCCTACGTGGGAGTTTGCTAAACCATGTGCGCGCGTTCCCTACCAATGTGGAATTAAACATGTGACACCACACAGGCTGTGGCCAATTTTCGATAGTTGCGGCTGACTCGAAAATTTTTAGGTGGTCATCTGGGTCACCTGTTCCATCGTATGTCTTCACATTAGTGGGCATGCGCCTGCGCCTGTCGTCTGAGTAATCACTTATGCGACGTGTGAACGCATCAATTTTGTGGCGTCGCCATGGGAGAGACATATCCTCGTTCTCTTCCTCGCGACGTTTTCCTTTTGATTTCCAGTGCCCTGTTTCTTTATCCTCGTTGTCCGAGGAATCGCTGGAGGAAGAATAATCTCTCCTTCGGCGTTTGCGCCTGCTCCTTTCAGAGGAGGAGCCTGAGGGATCTCTGCTTGGGGATCTCCTCCTCCCCAATCTATCTTGTATTCGCCTACTTTCAGGTTTGGAAGATCCTTGGCTTGGCGAATGCTGAGGCCCTAATCGATCGTGTATTCCCCGACTGCCAAGTCTGGAATGGACATTGGTGCGCCTACCGCTGTCTCCAGAGTTTTGTGAGTCAGGTACCGCACCTAGCCTATCATGGACAGAGGTACGTTCTGTACGTCTTCCTCGCGGGTGGCGCGGTGGTGATGGTTCGCGTTCTGGACCAAGATTAAGTCGGGTTTGCGGATCCGCACCTGCTCTTCTTGCCGCTTCTTCTTGCATGAGGGCATTTAATGTTTCATAATTTTGGGATACAAAGTTTCCCAAAGTCAGATCCGGTGCGTCCTCAGTTGTTGCAAGAATTTCTTCCTCAGTGTTAGGCGCCCTGTTCCGTTCAGGAGCGTCTGGCGGCACAGTGTTGTTCACTGCGGGTGTAGCCTGATGAGGAGTGGTGAAGAGGGTGCGTTGGAGTTCTTCAACGCTGGGGACCTCTAAAGTAATCCTGGGTAGTTCTACCGCTGGGGGAGGTTGGGTTGTCCCTGCCTCATGGTGACCAGGTGTGCTGGTTGTCCCAGCGACTTGTCTAGAGGTTGGATCTTGTTGATTCTTCCTCAGATGGTCACGTTTTTCTGGCTGCGGAGTCCGCTGGCTCGAATTCTTATGTTTCGTCATTCTAGTTCGTTGTAGGGTCCCACGGATGGCGCCACTTGTTGATACAAAAGTTGGGCGTACCTGATTGTTGGGCTTTGCTCTTATATCAATTCGTTCCTTAGCACTTTGTTACCTGCGTACTAAGAAAATAAACAACACCGTTAGGCTTATCGAGGGATTGTCTCCCCCGATTAGACTCCGGCGTGAGAGTAAGTAATCGAATTTAGGTTTTGGTTTAAGAGTTTAGGGATTCCGTGAATCGTACCTTCAATGAGAATCATATGATTCTATATATAGGGGCTAAGAAACCGTGTTTCTTGCTCCTTACTTTACGCACGCATGGTGCTTATCCGAGGTAAGGATATCTATTCCTTGAATAGATGATCCTTATCGGATATCCGGTGAGTTAGATTGGGCCTTTGGGCTTCATAAGCCCAAGCGTTGATACTGCGGCCCATACCATTTGTCATGGTAGCCCATTCGTGATGGGCTTAAGTATAAGTAATGTCTATCATTTGGGCTTGCGGCCCAAATATAGGCTATACGTCATCAGAGGTACAATTGATAAGACTTTGTTTATCAAAAGAGACAAAAAGGATATTATGCTTGTTCAAGTTTATGTGGATGACATCATTTTTGGAGCCACAAAACAGTCAATGGTGAAAGAATTTGAAGAGCTCATGCAACAAGAGTTTCAAATGAGTTCCATAGGTGAATTAACTTTCTTCTTGGGGCTTCAAGTTAAACAATCCAGTAGTGGAATCTTCATAAGTCAAGATAAGTATGTCACTAACATTCTTAAAAGGTTTAATTTCACCACTGTCAAGCCAGCCTCCACACCTATTGATGCTAATAAACCATTAGGAAAGGATGAAGATGGAGATGTTGTGGATGTTAAGCTTTACAGATCTATGACTGGTTGTCTTATGTACTTAACTGCATCTAGACCTGACATCACTTTTGCTGTATGCTTATGTGCAAGATATCAGGTCTCACCTAAAGTTTCACATATGAAGGCAGTCAAGAGGATTTTTAGGTATCTCAGGCATCAACCTAAGTTAGGGTTATGGTATCCTAGGGATTCACCTTTTCACTTGGTAGCTTTTTCAGATAGTGATTATGCAGGGGACAATTATGATAGAAGATCAACCACTGGAGGATGTCAATATCTTGGAAAGAGATTAGTCTCATGGCAATGTAAGAAACAAACAATTGTAGCAACATCATCCACTAAAGCAGAATATGTTGCAGCTGCAAGTTGTTGTGGACAAGTACTTTGGTTGCAGAATCAACTCTTGGATTACGGATTCAATTTCAAGAATACTCCTATCAACATTGACAATGAAAGTACAATTTGTATTGTGAAGAATCTTGTTTATCATTCCAAGACCAAGCACATTCAGATCAGGCATCACTTTATTCGGGATTGCTATGAGCACAAGCTTATTAATGTGGCTAAAGTCCACACAGATGATAATTGATACGTGGGAATTGCACCCTCGCAACATGTTTTACCTCTCAAGGGATCTCGAGAAGCATACAACCCACACCAGGCAGTGTACCTGATCGTTGTAGTATAGTATAGTGACAAGTACCGGGGGATTGATGGTTCAACTCAGGAATAGTGTTGCTAGGATTAGAAAGCCTACTAAACTAGGTCTAGAGGTGAGGGATGATTCTTTTTGTATTTTTATATTTTTATGAAAGCAATTAAAATCTCGGGTTTTGAAGGAGTGGGCGGAATTAGTTGCTAGCCAACTAACCCAATAAACTAAGATGCAATCAAAATAAAATAACAGAAATGAAAATTAAACTAATTATACTAGTGTGGTGGAGACAATAATGAGGAAAGTTGTGTTTACTTAGATTTCATTACTCCCTGAATATCTTTTACAGGTTGATTAGCTTGTTACAATTGCATGGATGACGGGTCATATTCCTTAATACTAGTCGTAGGGCCGTGTACAATATTCCCTAACTCTATAGGATCCTACTTCACTCCTATGTCGAGCCGTTAGAAGCTCCTAACATGGGATCATTAGAATTCTCCTACGCATTAAATACAACCAAAAATCGTAGTACACCTCCGATCATGTTTCTTAAGACGTTCAAGCAAGTTACCAATGGAAGTCTGCCAGTTTTCTTAAGCCTAACATCAAATACAATCATCCGTAGCAACTATAAACAAACAATCAACCCATAATTAACATCTAGGTTTCACTACATCTAAGCAAACACAATGAAAATCTAGCCTAGCATGTTAAAGAGAAGAGAAGCGTAAGATATAATCACACAACACATAGACATATTGAATGATTTGAATGAATACTTATCTTCAATTGAACATGGAAGAATCAAGGGGTTGGAACCCTTGAAAAACTGATAAAATTCGGACTAGGTTTTATTCCCTCAAAGTTGCACACTAATGAATGAAATTTGGAAAACTATATATAGATATTACATCGTGATGGCGTCATGTGTTAGCCCGTGACGCCTTCAACTCGCCGCCTTGATAAAATCGTATTGCCTAGATCTATTTGTGACGCCATCATGTAGGAATTTACTCTGGGCCGTCACTAGTAGTTGGACCCTGACGGCCTTGTTGACGCCGTCAGGTCCTAAGCTTAAAAATACTCTGGATCGTCACGTGTATTTTCCACTTCCACCTCTTTCGTAACTCTTGACGCCGTCATATACAAGGCTTGACGCCATCAGGTACTGTTCCCAGCAAGGAAATTTGAGACTTTGCCATTTTATTCACTTTTATGCTCCAAAACGTCCAAAATGGTTCCTTTTTCTAGATTTCTCTCCAAAAGTACCTAAAATGACACAAGGAACGATTTAGGGCAATAATTGATCAAATAATCTCGAATTTGGGCTTAAATGACCCCTTAAAAGCGGTACACTTTTCGCCTCATCAAATACCCTTACACTTGAGATTTGCTTGTCCTCAAGCAAATGTGCTTTTATTCTAATCAAAATACAAGTTAGGGGTCATTTAAGACTAATATAAAAGTAATTACAACAAATAATCGTTCTACTAAAAACCAAAAACAAGCACGGAGGTCATACACTAGCACCTCACAAATAGTGTTTAGATACTCACATCTCTCGGGTGTAATGAAGTATATATCACAATATGGAAATAGAAAACATCTCTAACTACCTGTAATAGCAAATAGATTACCATAGGCTTGAGAAAGGATCAAACCTACACCACTTGGCGTAAGCACCTAGGATAAACTATCAAAGAGGTCTTTTAAAGGGTTATAATCTTAGGTGTAGGGATATGGAATGCACGGTTTTGTTGGATAAAGGCAATATTTACTGGTGGCGAGTTAATCATCTTGGTTAATTACATGTACAAAATGGCGTTGCTAAGCCAAGACTAGACTCGACTTAAGTTAATCAATTAAAAATAACAAAAACATAAAACAAAAATAGAATGAAACGGGATGGTAGTCCGTATGTTTTTCTCTTTTCTTTTTCTAATTTTTTTTTTCTTTTTCTTGATTTTTCGATTTTTTTTTTCTTTTTCTTTTCTTTTTTTTTTTTTTTTTTTTTTTTTTTTTTTTTTTTTTTTGTGCATACACTCTTACCCTAACATCCAAAATAATACATCATAGGGAATGTACATTCCCCTTACACTTGAATTTTTACATACTTTACAATAAACTAATTTAATGACTCGAATCAAGACAATCAAAACACCTGGGGTACTTTTTAAGATTAACGTCCATATGGGGGTAATGTATGATGTTCTTCCCCATTACTCCACAACACAAGTACTTTACCCATGAGTCCCAATCGTCCCAAAACAATATGTACAAGATATGACTCGACTTAGCAACCATGTAATCAATTAGATAATTAACTAAGGGTTTAAACATGTAACAAAAATGCATTAAAGACGAGTGCATATACGGAAGGCTAAGGCGATTTGGTTGCACATTTGGGTGGGTTGTAACAAATTCTTCCTTTAAGTAAAATGCTTAAAGTTAGAAACGAAAAGATAGGCTCGGAGGGGTGTACTAGGGGTTTAGTGTACTAAAAATGAGTTCAACGCTAAGGTGTGGGAAAATTAATTGACTTTACTAGTCAAGTAATATGACTTAAATGGTCAAATAATTATGATACGGGTTTAACACAAGGGTGATCCTAATGACTCTTATCATGTAGTAAATCCTACTACACGAATGTAGTCTCACTAGCGGTCTCGGGATGCATCACTAACGCAAGTTCTAGAATCTAAATGCTACCGGTACACTCATAAGCACTAATAATAAATGCTTTTCCTATCAAATCTAAAGGCGAACCTCACATATTTGTGTAGAAAATTTTTCTGAATGGTTCGGTTTTGTGCTAGTCATACAACTCCTATCCATGAGACGCTTGTTAAGGCTAAAGTTTCACTCCTAAATGTTGTAAAAAAAATTAAATTTGGCGTTAAAATTGCACTAACAAGTATTTCTCTTTGTTTTATTACACACCTACCATCAAACAAACAAACTCAAGTGCAATAGTATCCTATAAGGTATCATCATTTACCCTCCCCTTACACTTAGGATGAACATTGTCCCCAATGTTCAATTAAATAATGTAAAAGTAGAATAGGTAAAAGAATGAAAACAAATACTCCCTTGATTCGTTCGGTGTGGATAGTGTGTTAACAAGGTTAGATCTTCCTCCAAGAAAATGAACGTTCAAAGCTTCCCTTCCAGAAATATAAATCATCTTCTTGTCATAAATAACCTGTTAAACCTGAGAAAACAAACAAGGCAACCTCACGTAAAATCGGCGGCAATCTATATATACTAAAAAGTCCTAGAAAACAAATTAAGATATAATGCTTGTGGAATGAATGTTTGTAGATTTCCTGGAGTTTATAAAACTAAAGAATTAACAAAAACTTTAAGACTCCGTTAGAAAAACAAAACTCGCAAAATTTCCAGAATTTTACATGTGACGCTGTCAGGAGTTATGCCCTGACGCCGTCAGAAGTGACCTGTAGAAATCTTTATGTTAAGTTTTCAGAAAATTTCTGGAAAAACTTATGTCCTACTTCCTGGAAAATCCTACAAAATATCATTATGACTCGATACAAGCATTTGACTCTAACAATTACTAATACACATGTTCGTATAATGTTGTGGCGAATCATGATCAATTTCGTTCTTAGAAACAAATTTGGGGTTTCCCCTTACACTTAGCTTTTCCAAAATACCTTTATATGAAGTTAAACAACAAAATAAAGCATTTTCACAATTTAGTTTGAAACATGATCTACCAACAATAAAAATAAAGCATGCATACGGAAACAAATAACAATCAGACAATTAAAAATCAAATAAACACGCAAAACATGGGTTGCCTCCCAAGAAGCGTTTTTCTTTATTTACGAGTCTTGTAGCTAGACTCAAGGTCATGGGCTATCGTGTGTCGCTTATGCTCACATACCCTAGGGTGAGCCATCTAATAGTCGCCTCATCTTTCTTATAGTCATCACTTAGCTCTAAACATCCGCGATAATACCTTTTATTCTTCTCATGAGGATATTTAAGCCCTTTCCTTTTATCATTCTGATGCGTAGGGATTGCACCAGGCTTTACCTCTCGAGGGATCTCGAGAAGCTTACAACCCCCACCAGGCAGTGTACCTGATCGATGTAATATAGTATAATGACAAGTACCGGGGGATTGATCGTTCAGCTAGGAATAGTGTCGATAGGATTAGAAAACCTAAAGATTAGGTCTAGAGATGAGGGATGATTCTTTTTGTATTTTTATATTTTTAGGAAAACAAGTAAAAATCTCGGGTTTGAAGGAGTTGGGCGGAATTAGTTGCTAGTCAACTAACCCAATACTAAGATGCAATCAAAATAAAATACTAAAAATGAAAATAAACTATATTAACTAAGGTTGTGAGCAATAAGTGGGAGAAATGTGTTTACTTAGATTTCACTACTCCCTAGATATCTTTTACACGTTAATTACTTGTTATAGTTGCGTGGATGACGGATTTTATTCCTTAATACCATTCATGGGGTGGCGTACTTACTTCCCCAATCCTATGAGTACCTACTTCACTCTTATGTCGAGTCGGCTAAGAAGCTCCTAACATGGGATCATTAGAATTTACTCATGCATTAAATACAACCAATAAAACCTAGTACACATCGGTTCATGTTTCCTAAGACGTTCAAGCATGTTACCAATTGGAGATCTGCCAGTTTTCTTAAGCCTAACATTGAAATCATTCATCCAATACAACCATAAACAAGTAATCAACACATAATTAACATCTAGGTTTCATTAGATCTAAGCAAACACAAGATAGATCTAGCCTAGCATGGTGGAATCAAGACAAGCACAAGATATAGACAACCAACACATAGACTTATTGATTGAATTAAGAAAAGACTTATCTCAATAGCACATGTAAGGATTCAAGGGCTGAAAACCCTTGAAAAAGCTGTAAAATACGTACAAGGTTCGGCCTTAGGGTTTCTCCAAACTTGTTCCTCCTAATGAATGAAAATTAGAAAACTATATATAGATTTTAGAGGGTGACGGCGTCAAGAACAAATGTCTGACACCATCATCTCGCCGCCAAATAGTTCCTCGGACTGCCTAGATCTGGGTCTGACACCGTCATGTGTACACCTTATGCAGACCGTCATGCATTTAACTCTTGACGCTCTTTTTGTGACACCTTCACGTTTCTTCTGGGACGTCATGGATTTTACTCTTGACGCCGTCAGGATTTCCTTCTTGACGCCGTCATGCACTGTTTCCTGCATGGAAAATTAAGTCTTTGGCGTTTTCTTCACTTTTATGCTCCAAAAACGTCCGAATTGCTTCCTTTTCCTGATTTCTCTTCCAAAGTACCTAAAATCACAAAAGGAACGATTTAGGGTAATATTTGTTCAAATAAATTCAATTCCGGGCTTAAATGACCCCCTAAAAGTGGTTCATTTTTCGCCTCATCATATACCCTTACACTTGAGATTTGCTTGTCCTCAAGCAAATGCGCTTTTATTCTAATCAAAAGACAAGTTAGGGGTCATTTAACGCTAATATAAAAGTAATTACAACAAATAATCGTTCCACTAAAGACCAAAGACAAGCACGGAGGTCATATACTAGCACCTCACAAATAGTGTTTAGGTACTCACATCTGATGAAGCGAAAAATGATCCATTTTTAGGAGGTCATTTAAGCCTGAATCTAACTTTATTTGATCAAATATTGCCCTAAATCGTTCCTTTTGTGATTTTAGGTGTTTGGAGAGTGAATTCTGGAAAAGAAGCTATTTTGGACGTTTTTGGAGCATAAAAGTGAAGAAAACGGCTAAGTACCAAATTTCCATGCTGAAAATACAAGGTGACGGCGTCAAGACCACCATCTTGACGGCGTCAGACATGAGGAATTAAACACCGAAGGTGGTGACGGCGTCAGAAGGATTCGTGACGGCGTCAAAGTGGCAAGAATAATATACCGTGGGTGGTGACGGCGTCACATAGGCCGTCATAAGTGGATCAAGGCCGTCCGAGGAAGTATATGGCGGCGAGGTGACGGCGTCAGAAGTTACTCTTGACGCCGTCAGACTGTTTTTCCTATATATAGTTTTCTAGTTTTTTCATTAAAAGGGGAGAAGTTTTGGTGAAACCCTAAAGACGATTTTGGTGCCTCTTTTACAGGTTTTTCAAGGGTTCCAAACCCTTGAGACCTTGCATTGTAATTGAGATAAGTGTACTTTCAATTCAATCAATATGTCTATGTGTTGGTTGTTTATATCTTATTCTTGTCTCAATTCCATTATGCTAGGCTAGATCTCTTTTGTGTTTGCTTAGATCTAATGAAACCTAGATGTTGATTATGTGTTGATTACTTGTCTATTCTTGTTTTGAATGAATGATTTATATGTTAGGCTTAAGAAAACTGGCAGATCTCCAAATGGTAACATGCTTGAACGTCTTAAGAAACATGAACCGAGGCGTACTAGGTCTTTATTGGTTGTATTTAATGCATGAGCCACTGTTTACAATCCCTATAGTTGTGCTGGGTCATGGTGTAGGAGGAGATAAGAGCTCATAGAGTTGGGGAGTTATGTATGCCACCCCACGAATGGTATTAAGGAATACAATCCGTCATTCATACAAGTATAACAAGTAATTAACATGTAAAAGATATCTAGGGAGTAGTGAAGTCTAAGTAAACACAATTTCTCCAATTACTGCTCACAACTTTAGTATAATTAGTTTAATTTCATTTTCATTATTTTATTTTAATTATATAATAGATTTGGGTTAGTTGAATAGCAACTAATTCCGCCCACTCTTCCAAAACCCGAGATTTTACTTGCTTTCATAAAAATATAAAAATACAAAAATAATCATCTCTCACCTCTAGAACTATTAATTAGGTTTTCTAATCCTAGCGACACTATTCCTAAGCTGAACGATCAATCCCCCGGTACTTGTCACTATACTATACTACAACGATCAGGTACACTGCCTGGTGGGGGTTGTAAGCTTCTCGAGATCCCTCGAGAGGTAAAGCAAGGTGCGATTCCCACGCATCAAGTTTTTGGCGCCGCAGCCCGGGGAATAGTTATTGTCTAGGTTAGGATTTCTTTTTATTAGGTCTACTTGCTAGATTCCTTTCTAGTAAGATTTTTATTTTTATTTTTAGGTCTTCTTTAGTCTATCTTATTTCTTCGTGCCTTTGTTCGTAACTCTTTACCATCCTACATCATGGAAGGTGGTAACATCTTTGAACCCATCATCCCACCACAACAAAACCCACCATTAGAACCCCTTAGGCCCCGAACCTTAGGAGAGTATTCCCGACCCAGCCACCAAGGCTACCGAAACACCATTGAGCTCACCGGAGCCAATGTGACCCCCTTGCGATCCGACACCATCCGGTTGGTGCAAAGCGGATGTGCATTCCATGGACTTCGTTCCGAAGATCCAAACCAACACCTTAAGGACTTCCTCAAAATCGTAGATTCCATAGACCTAGGTGTTGAAACTAGAGAGACAACCCGTTTACGCCTATTCCAATTCTCTCTACGGGATCAAGCTAGTCAATGGCTTGAGCGTTTACCCGCGGGATCCATCACCACATGGGATGATCTCACCACTCGTTTCCTTGCTCATTTTTTCCCACCGGGGAGAACTACTAAACTTAGGAATGACATCTTGATGTTTCAACAACGTCAAAATGAATCTCTTTATGAAGCATGGACTCGTTTCAAGGACTTACTCCAAAAAGTCCCTCATCATGGCATAGATCTTTGGCTCCAAGTCCAAATCTTCTATGACCATATCGACATCTCCACGAGGCGAACCATTGACCAATCGGCCGGTGGTAAGCTACGTGATCTTAGTGCGGAACAATCATTGGAACTCATAGAAGATCTTGCTCTCTATGACAACGAAAGTTGGAATGATCCCCGTGATTTGAACAAAACGGTCAAGGCAATATCTTTGCCTTCGAACAATTCTAGCACTCCCGACCGTAGGATCATGGAACTTGAGGACCAAGTCAAGTTTCTCATGAAATCTTACGAAGCTCCGAAGCATTCAAGCCAAGTGAACAAAATCACTTCTTCATGCGAATTATGTAGTGGTCCCCATGACACTCGTGATTGTGTGGAACTCCCCGGAACAGCTTTTGCGGACTACGCATCCACGCGTACCGACGAAGCGGGAGATAAGTGGTACACTTTCAAGCCCGAGCCAAACACATACGGTGATTCATACAACCCCTCATGGAAAAATCACCCAAACCTTAGGTGGAAGCAAAATCAACCAAATTCTTCCAATCCGCCTAATCGTTACCAATCAAACGGCCCCCCATCCAACCGTACCTTCAACAACAATCCTTCTAACAACTATGGTAGTACCAACAATCTTAAAGGATTGATGTCGAAATTTATGGCATCTCAAGAAGCTCGCATAGCTAGGTTTGAAACCGAATTCAACCAACAACAAACGGAGATGACCAACAAGATCGACAACTTGTTGAAAGCCCTCAACAACCAAACATTAGCCACACCTAGGAAGGACACTAGGGACACCAATAGTGGAATCCAAGTTAAGGACCCCTCATCATCCAAACATGTCCATTTTGTCAATGTTGTCACCATTAAGCCGATAGATAGGGAGATAGAGGAGAGTGACAAGGATGAAGTTAGAGTAGAAGCCAATAGTGAGGATGAGAGTAGGGAAGTTGAGGTTAATAAGGATGAGGAATTAGAGGAGGTAGAACCTATAGAGGAATATTTTGATAAGTTGCCAACCAAGGAAGAACGGGAATACCATAAGGATTTATTCGATAGTCCCGAGACAACATATATCTTTGGCGATCCCCTGATCAAAATGGGAGACCCCTCTAACATTAACATCCCATGCAATATCGGGCACATGCATATATGGAAAGCTTACATCGACCTTAGATCCCCCGTAAACATCATGACTAGGACCTATTACAATTGGGTGATGAAGAAGCAACTCAATTTTAGGATGATGCCCGGTAAAAATTGGATAAGTAATTTTGCAGGAAGGGTTAAGGGAGTACATGTGATTATAGGGAATCTCACCTATGAGATTGATTTTATGATAGTGGAAGACACTCGTCCCGTGATAGATGCTTGTCTAAGCCAAATTATATTCGGGAAGCCTTTTGTTGAAGCCACTAGGATGAGTTATGATCCGACTTTAGGGATAGTTAGATTCAAGAAAGACAATGATGAGGTTGCTTATCAAATGCCCTACAAGATCGAACAATACCGCCTTCTCTCTAATTTTGAAAAGGAACGTAAGCAAGCGGCTTATTATAGGAATGAGGAGGATAGACGTAGAGGAGTAGAGTATGTTAGAAATAGGATGCTTGGTTTCTACAAAGAATGCTTGCAACTAGGTCCGGAATACAAAACTGGTTTAGAAGACGACCTAGAGAGTGGAACCAATGATGAGATCACGTAGTAACCCATGACTTTGAGTCTAGCTACAAGACTCGTAAATAAAGAAAAGCGCTTCTTGGGAGGCAACCCATGTTTTGTGTGATTTTATTTGTTTGATTGTTATTTGCTTCCGTATGCATGTTTTATTTTTATTGTTGGTTGATCATGTTTCTCTACTAAAATGTGAAATACTTTATTATGTTGTTTGGCCTAGTCTTAACTTCAAACTAAAGGTATTTTTGCAAAAGATAAGTGTAAGGGGAAACCCCAAATATGTTTTTAAGAAACAAACCGATCATGATTCTCCACAATATTAAATGAACATGTATATTCGTATTTGTTAGAGTCAAATGCTTGTATTGAGTCATAATGAAGTTTTGCAGGATTTTCCAGGAAGTAGGACAAAGTTTTTCCAGAAATTTTCTGGAAACTTAACATAAGAATTTCTGCAGGTCCATTCTGACGGCGTCAGGGTATTGCTCTTGACGGCGTCAGGAGTTAAAATCTGGAAATTTTACCGGTTTTGTTTTTCTAATGGAGTCTTATGGTTTTTGTGAATTATTAAGTTTTATAATCTCCAGGAAATCTGCAAACTTCATTCCACAAGCATTATATCTTACTTTGTTTTCTAGGATTTAGTAACTTATATAGGATGCCGCCGATTTTACGCGAGGTTGCCTTGTCTACTTTTGTCAGGATTTACAGGTTATTTATGACAAGAAGATGATTTATATTCTGGAAGGGAAGCTTTGATTGTTCATTTTCTTGGAGGAAGATTTAACCTGGCCAACCTAAAATCCATACCGAGCGAATCAGGGGAGTATTTGATTTCATTCTCTTTACTTTTTAACTTTTACATTCTTTACTTGAACATTGGGGACAATGTTCATCTTAAGTGTAAGGGGAGGGTAAAAAGATGATACCTTACATATGCACTTTCGCTTGAGTTTGTTTTGTTTGATAGTAGATGAGTAATAAAACTACGAGAAATACTTGTTAGTGTAATTTTAGCGCCAAATTTAAAATTTTTTACAACATTTAGGAGTGAAACTTTAGCCATAGCAAGCGTCTCATGGATAGGAGGTTGTATGACTAGCACATAACCGTATATTCAGAAAAATTTTCCACCCAAAAATGTGAGGTTCGCCTTTAGTTTTGATAGGAAAAGCATTTATCATTGGTGCTTATGAGTGTACCGGTAGCATTTAGATTCTAGAACTTGCGTTAGTGATGCATCCCGAGACCGCTAGTGAGACAACATTCGTGTGGTAGGATTTACTACATGATAAGAGGCATTAGGATCACCCGTGTGTTAAACCCGTATCACAATTACTTGACCATTTAAGTCATATTACTTGGCTAGTTAAGTCAACTAATTTTTCCCACACCCTTAGCGTTGTACTCATTTTTAGTACACGAAACCCCTAGTACACCCCTCCGAGCCTATCTTTTCGTTTCTAACTTTAAGCATTTTACTTAAAGGAAGAATTTGTTACACCCCACTTAAATGTACACCCAAATCGCCTTAGCCTTCCGTGTATGCGCTCATTTTTAGTGCATTATTGTTATTTGTTAAACCCTAAGTTAACTTTCTAATTGATTACATGGTTGCTAAGTCGAGTCATATCCTTGTACATATTGTTTTGGGATGATTGGGACTCATGGGTAAGTACTTATTTTATGGAGTAATGGGGAAGAACATAATATTATTACCCCCATATGTACGTTAATCTTAAAAGTGCTCCAAGTGTTTTGATTTTCTTAATTCGCGTCATTAGAATAGTTAATTGTAAAGTATGTAAAGATTCAAGTGTAAGGGGATTGCTCAAACCCCTATGATGTATTATTTTGGATGGTAGGGTAAGAGTGTATGCAAAAAAAAAAAAAAAAAAAAAAAAAATCAAGAAAAAGAAAAAAAAATTAGAAAAAGAAAAAGAGAAAAAACATACGGACTACCATCCCGTTTTCATTCTATGTTTATTTTATGTTTTTGTTATTTTTCATTTATTAGCTTAAGTCGAGTCTAGTCTTGGCTTAGCAACGCCATATTGTACATGTAATTAACTAAGATTGTTAACTCGCCACCAGTAAAACTCCCTTTATCCAACAAAACCGTGTAATTCATATCCCTACACCTAACGTTATAACCCTTTAAAAGACCTCTTTGATAGTTTATCCTAGGTGCTTACGCCATGTGGTGGAGGTTTGATCCTTTCCCAAGCCTATGGTAATCTATTTTGCTATGACAGGTAGTGAGAGATATCTTCCATTTCCATAATGTTATATTACTTTATTACACCCGAGAGATGTGAGTATCTAAACACTATTTGTGAGGTGCTTGTGTATGACCTCCGTGCTTGTCTATTGGTCTTTAGTGGAACGATTATTTGTTGTAATTACTTTTATATTAGTGTTAAATGACCCCTAACTTGTCTTTTGAGTAGAATAAAAGCTCATTTGCTTGAGGACAAGCAAATCTCAAGTGTAAGGGTATATGATGAGGCGAAAAATGATCCGTTTTTAGGGGGTCATTTAAGCCCGAATCCGACTTTATTTGATCAAATATTGCCCTAAATCGTTCCTTTTGTGATTTTAGGTGTTTGGAGAGTGAATTCTGGAAAAGAAGCTATTTTGGACGTTTTTGGAGCATAAAAGTGAAGAAAACGGCTAAGTACCAAATTTCCATGCTGAAAATACAAGGTGACGGCGTCAAGACCACCATCTTGACGGCGTCAGACATGAGGAATTAAACACCGAAGGTGGTGACGGCGTCAGAAGGATTCGTGACGGCGTCAAAGTGGCAAGAATAATATACCGTGGGTGGTGACGGCGTCACATAGGCCGTCATAAGTGGATCAAGGCCGTCCGAGGAAGTATATGGCGGCGAGGTGACGGCGTCAGAAGTTACTCTTGACGCCGTCAGACTGTTTTTCCTATATATAGTTTTCTAGTTTTTTCATTAAAAGGGGAGAAGTTTTGGTGAAACCCTAAAGACGATTTTGGTGCCTCTTTTACAGGTTTTTCAAGGGTTCCAAACCCTTGAGACCTTGCATTGTAATTGAGATAAGTGTACTTTCAATTCAATCAATATGTCTATGTGTTGGTTGTTTATATCTTATTCTTGTCTCAATTCCATTATGCTAGGCTAGATCTCTTTTGTGTTTGCTTAGATCTAATGAAACCTAGATGTTGATTATGTGTTGATTACTTGTCTATTCTTGTTTTGAATGAATGATTTATATGTTAGGCTTAAGAAAACTGGCAGATCTCCAAATGGTAACATGCTTGAACGTCTTAAGAAACATGAACCGAGGCGTACTAGGTCTTTATTGGTTGTATTTAATGCATGAGCCACTGTTTACAATCCCTATAGTTGTGCTGGGTCATGGTGTAGGAGGAGATAAGAGCTCATAGAGTTGGGGAGTTATGTATGCCACCCCACGAATGGTATTAAGGAATACAATCCGTCATTCATACAAGTATAACAAGTAATTAACATGTAAAAGATATCTAGGGAGTAGTGAAGTCTAAGTAAACACAATTTCTCCAATTACTGCTCACAACTTTAGTATAATTAGTTTAATTTCATTTTCATTATTTTATTTTAATTATATAATAGATTTGGGTTAGTTGAATAGCAACTAATTCCGCCCACTCTTCCAAAACCCGAGATTTTACTTGCTTTCATAAAAATATAAAAATACAAAAATAATCATCTCTCACCTCTAGAACTATTAATTAGGTTTTCTAATCCTAGCGACACTATTCCTAAGCTGAACGATCAATCCCCCGGTACTTGTCACTATACTATACTACAACGATCAGGTACACTACCTGGTGGGGGTTGTAAGCTTCTCGAGATCCCTCGAGAGGTAAAGCAAGGTGCGATTCCCACGCATCAACATCTCTCGGGTGTAATAAAGTATAAATTACAATATGGAAACGGAAGATATCTCTCACTACCTGTCATAGCAAAATAGATTACCATAGGCTTGGGAAAGGATCAAACCTCCACCACATGGCGTAAACACCTAGGATAAACTATCAAAGAGGTCTTTTAAAGGGTTGTAACGTTAGGTGTAGGGATATGAAATACACGGTTTTGTTGGATATAGGCAGTCTTTACTGGTGGGGAGTTAAAAATCTTGCTTAATTACATGTACAATATGGCGTTGCTAAGCCAAGACTAGACTCGACTTAAGCTAATAAATGGAAATTAACAAAAAAAAATGAACATAGAATGAAAAGGGATGGTAGTCCGTATGTTTTTCTCTTTTTCTTTTTTTTTTCTTTCTTTTTCTTGATTTTTCGATTTTTTTTTTCTTTTTTTTTTTTTTTTTTTTTTTTTTTTTTTGCATACACTCTTACCCTACCATCCAAAATAATACATCATAGGGAATGAACATTTCCCTTACACTTTAATTTTTACATACTTTACAATAAACTAATCTAATGACTCGAATTTAGAAAATCAAAACACTTGGAGTACTTTTAAGATTAATGTACATATGGGGGTAATAATATGGTGTTCTTCCCCATTACTCTATAAAATAAGTACTTTACCCATGAGTCCCAATCGTCCCAAAACAATATGTACAAAGATATGATTCAACTTAGCAACCATGTAATCAATTAGATAGTTAACTTAGGGTTTAACAAATACCAATAATGCACTAAAGATGAGCGCATACACAGAAGGCTAAGGTGATTTGGGTGTACATTTAAGTGGGGTGTAACAAATTCTTCCTTTAAGTAAAATGCTTAAAGTTAGAAACGAAAAGATAGGCTCGGAGGGGTGTACTAGGGGTTTCGTGTACTAAAAATGAGTGCAACGCTAAGGGTGTGAGAAAATTAGTTGACTTAACTAGCCAAGTAATATGACTTAAATGGTCAAGTAATTATGATACGGGTTTAACAAAAGGGTGATCCTAATGCCTCTTATCATGTAGTAAATCCTACTACACGAACGTAGTCTCACTAGCGGTCTCGGGATGCATCACTAACGCAAGTTCTAGAATCTAAATGCTACCGGTACACTAATAAGCACTAATAGTAAATGCTTTTCCTATCAAATCTAAAGGCGAACCTCACATATTTGGGTGAAAAATTTTTCTGAATGGTACGGTTATGTGCTAATACAATCTCCTATCCATGAGACGCTTGCTATGGATAAAGTTTCACTCCTAAATGTTGTAAAAAATTTTAAATTTGGCGATAAAATTGCACTAACAAGTATTTCTCATAGTTTTATTACACATCTACTATCAAACAAACAAACTCAAGCGAAAGTGTATCTGTAAGGTATCATCATTTTCCCCTCCCCTTACACTTAAGATGAACATTGTCCCCAATGTTCAAGTAAAGAATGTAAAAGTGAAATAAGTAAAACAAATGAAATCAAATACTCCCCTGATTCGCTTGGTATGGATAATAAGGTGGCCAGGTTAAATCTTCCTCCAAGAAAATGAACAATCAATGCTTCCCTTCCAGAAAATAAATCATCTTCTTGTCATACATAACCTGTAAATCCTGAGAAAACAGACAAGACAACCTCGCATAAAATCGGCGGCAATCTACATACGTTACTAAATCCTAGAAAACAAAATAAGATATAATGCTTGTGGAATGAAGTTTGCAGATTTCCTGGAGATTATAAAACTTAATAATTCAACAAAAATGTTAAGACTCCTTTAGAAAAACAAAACTGGTAAAATTTCCAGATTTTCAAACGTGACGCCGTCAAGAGTAAACTCGTGACGCCGTCAGAAGTGACCTGCATAAATTCTTATGTTAAGTTTCTAGAAAATTTCTGGAAAAACTTGGTTCTACTTCCTGGAAAATCTTGCAAAACTTTATTATGACTTGATACAAGCATTTGACTCAAACAAATATGAATATACATGTTCATTTAATATTGTGGAGAATCATGATCGGTTTGTTTCTTAAAAACATATTTGGGGTTTCCCCTTACACTTATCTTTTGCAAAAATACCTTTAGGTGAAGTTAAGACTAGGCCAAAACAACAAAGTAAAGTATTTCCACTATTTAGTTTAGAAACATGATCTACCAACAATAAAAATAAAGCATGCATACGGAAGCAAATAACAAATAAACAAAATAGAAATCATACAAAATCATGGGTTGCCTCCCAAGAAGCGCTTTTCTTTATTTACGAGTCTTGTAGCTAGACTCAAGGTCATGGGTTACTACGTGACCTCATCCTTTGAGACGATGTACCCCATGTAGTTGTGATCATTACTATTGTGGTGGTAATGCCTCAATCTGTCGATACTTGCAATCTCCTCTCCACCTACTTTCCTTCTCAGGTTAGCCATCCCATCTTGGCTCATGCTTTCAATTGTGAAAGGCCCATACCACCAAGGACTTGGTTTATCGGGTGGTATTGTTGTTTCCAAGTGTCTTAAGAGTACTAGGTTCCCTTCCTCGAATGGTACATGGCTTTCTGCTGGTCGATTATGTTCGAACTCGACATGAACTTTATTGCTTTTGCTTCTTTCATATTTAGCCTCCTTGTAGCTTTTGATTCTTGCCTCCCATGCAAGAATTTTGTTCTGAACACGAATGGGTGTTGTGTCAATGTTGTTTTTGAGCTTTCTCCAACTCAAATTCTCATGCCCACTTCGCGGGGTCATGGGGAAGCTAATCTTTCTTTTTTCAGATTTTGGCTCAATTTTCCTGCCTTCATACTTAATGACAGCCCTAGCGGTGGTGAGGAATGGTGCCCCAATTGGCATGCATCCATCTCCCTTATTAGATGATCATAAAATCAACGGGGTACATGAATCCTGCGACATTAACTAACACATCTTCTGCGATTCCTAGGGGGTATACATAAGAGTGTCTAGCGAGGGATAACCTAACACGAGTTGGGGCTGGCATTTTTGACGTTAGTTGGATGTAAATAGTTGGGGGCATAAGATTTACTTCCGATCCTTGGTCGGCGAAAGCACTAAGATATTTCAAATCCCTGATGCTAGTTGGTATCTCAAAGTTCCCACACGCCATCTGCTTAGTAGCCACTTTTTGTACCAATAGTTTCTCGAATATTGGCCCCCCAGGTAACGTATCATACTCATCTTTTCCCCCTTCCTCCTTCTCAGAACCGTGTTTGGAAGGTTGGTTACGCCTGTCACCCTTTATCCAATTTGTTATAGTGTTTTCATTTATATCATGTTTCAGGTAGTAACTCAAAGGTTGGGATTTTGGTGGCTCTTCTAGGGTTTGTTTAGTAGGGGTTTCTACCTTCTCATTATCCTTGTGGACAATTGTGATGGAATTAACAAATTGGGTAGTGGGGACAATGCTTTCTTTCCTTAGTAACATCCTCTCGGGGGTTCTTTGGTTGGTATATTCTTCCAGTAGGCTCATCATCTCATTCATTTTCTCTTGCATCTCCTTTTTTTGCTTATAAACTGCTTCTTCGAATCTAGCGAGCCGATCTGAATGAGTCGCCATGTATTCTCTCATTCTAGCTTCAAATTCCGGGCTAAGTTTCTCGGGAGGGGAATAAGGTGGGGCATAGTTTTGAAAAGTCTCGACATTCTCTCTAGAGGGTGACTCTGATAACGGTGTTGAAGTCGTTTTCGAGACAGAATTGGCAGTAGCCCGCCTAGGACTCAGGGGTCTCCTTTGCCTTTCCTCAAAATAGTCAACTTTTGCCTCGAGTTTGCATAAGAGTTCATCAGGGATTTCGGTAGTCCCTTCAGGTGTTGAGATTGCATTGATGGACGCTTCTATAGTATGATTAAACTCCCGCATCTCTTGATTATCGGCGGCAAGCTCTTCAATAATTGCCCAGGATTCCTCGGCATTCTTATCACATAATCTACCTCCTACGGCTCTATCGATTGTACATTTAGTGTGATAGTCAACATGGTCGTAGAAAATCTGAACTAGTAACCAAAGGTTTATACCATGATGAGGGACCTTATGAAGGAGATTCTTAAAATGAGCCCATGCTTCGTAGAAAGTTTCACCCTGATGTTGTTCAAACATCAAAATGTCATTTCTAAGCATTGCAGTCTTCCCCGGTGGGAAGAATTGGGTAAGGAAGCGATTGGTGAGATCATCCCATGTGGTAATGGATCCCGCGGGTAAACGCTCAAGCCATTGACTAGTTTGATCACGTAGAGAGAATTGGAATAGGCGCAATCAGGTTGTCTCTCTAGTTGCAACATCTAGGTCTATGGAATCTACGATTTTAAGGAAGTCCTTGAGATGTTGATTTGGATCTTCGGAACGAAGTCCATGGAATGCACATCCGCTTTGCACCAACCGGATGGTGTCGGATCGCAAGGGGGTCACATTGGCTCCGGTGAGCTCAATGGTGTTTCGGTAGCCTTGGTGGCTAGGTCGGGAATACTCTCCTAAGGTTTGGGGCCTAAGAGGTTCTAGTGGTAGGTTTTGTTGTGGTTGGATGACGGGTTCAAAGATATTCCCATCGTCCATGATGTCGGGTGGTGAAAGGTTACGAACAAAAACACAAAGAAATAAGATAGACTAAAGAAAACCTAAAAATAAAAATAAAATCTTACTAGAAAGGAATCTAGCAAGTAGACCTAATAAAAAGAGATTCTAACCTAGACAATAACTATTCCCCGGGCTGCGGCGCCAAAAACTTGATGCGTAGGGATTGCACCAGGCTTTACCTCTCGAGGGATCTCGAGAAGCTTACAACCCCCACCAGGCAGTGTACCTGATCGATGTAGTATAGTATAATGACAAGTACCGGTGGATTGATCGTTCAGCTAGGAATAGTGTCGCTAGGATTAGAAAACCTAAAGACTAGGTCTAGAGATGAGGGATGATTCTTTTTGTATTTTTATATTTTTAGGAAAGCAAGTAAAAATCTTGGGTTTGAAGGAGTTGGGCGGAATTAGTTGCTAGTCAACTAACCCAATACTAAGATGCAATCAAAATAAAATACTAAAAATGAAAATAAACTATATTAACTAAGGTTGTGAGCAATAAGTGGGAGAAATGTGTTTACTTAGATTTCACTACTCCCTAGATATCTTTTACACGTTAATTACTTGTTATAGTTGCGTGGATGATGAATTTTATTCCTTAATACCATTCATGGGGTGGCGTACTTACTTCCCCAATCCTATGAGTGCCTACTTCACTCCTATGTCGAGCCGGCTAAGAAGCTCCTAACATGGGATCATTAGAATTTACTCATGCATTAAATACAACCAATAAAACCTAGTACACATCGGTTCATGTTTCCTAAGACGTTCAAGCATGTTACCAATTGGAGATCTGCCAGTTTTCTTAAGTCTAACATTGAAATCATTCATCCAATACAACCATAAACAAGTAATCAACACATAATTAACATCTAGGTTTCATTAGATCTAAGCAAACACAAGATAGATCTAGCCTAGCATGGTGGAATCAAGATAAGCACAAGATATAGACAACCAACACATAGACATATTGATTGAATTAATAAAAGACTTATCTCAATAGCACACGTAAGGATTCAAGGGCTGAAAACCCTTGAAAAAGCTGTAAAATACGTACAAGGTTCGGCCTTAGGGTTTCTCCAAACTTGTTCCTCCTAATGAATGAAAATTAGAAAACTATATATAGATTTTAGAGGGTGACGGCGTCAAGAACAAATGTCTGACGCCATCATCTCACCGCCAAATAGTTCCTCGGACTGCCTAGGTCTGGGTCTGACACCGTCATGTGTACACCTTATGCAGGCCGTCATGCATTTAACTCTTGACGCTCTTTTTGTGACGCCTTCATGTTTCTTCTGGGTCGTCATGGATTTTACTCTTGACGCCGTCAGGATTTCCTTCTTGTCGCCGTCATGCACTGTTTCCAACATGGAAAATTCAGTCTTTGGCGTTTTCTTCACTTTTATGCTCCAAAAACGTCCGAATTGCTTCCTTTTCCAGATTTCTCTCCCAAAGTACCTCAAATCACAAAAGGAACGATTTAGGGTAATATTTGATCAAATAAATTCAATTCCGGGCTTAAATGACCCCCTAAAAGTGGTTCATTTTTCGCCTCATCACATTCTCACTTAGCATTTCAAGGGGTGGATATCTATTACATTTCTCCATAGAAAAACCCTTGAACCTAGGGTGTGCATGCGGCATTTGGTAAACAAAGTCTTCATCCCCATCCGAGAATGTAATTAACCCTTCCATAAGTTTTTCATCAAGGTTGGTTAACCTTTTGAAGGGTTTCCCAAACACAACTTGGTTTAACTTACTATCGATAAATTCTCCTAGATTCTCCATAACCATGAACTCAACAAGATAAACAAAGCTTCCTACAAACACATGCAATGCCATTGCCCTAGAAATAATATTATCTCCTTTGTATTCTAACTCATCTACCATAATTTTATTGTATTCACTACGCGAGATTATATTCATTGGTAGAGATAAGTTAAGGTAGGCATCAAAGCTCCTAAATCCAATTTTACAAGGAGATCGCATATTAAATGAGCTATCATTCTCAATACTTGTTCTAGGGTCGACATACCTAAGAGGGTCCACTTCATCTTCTATCCTATCCTCATTAATTACGTCACCATCATCTAGGTCTTCATCGGAGTCCGAATAGTAAAAAGGACTAGCCCTATGGTCATCATCATGGTCAGACTCCTCCATATCAGAATTATTGTTAAAGTGATGGTTAGGCGAGAGGTTAGGTGGGTTCTCATTTTCCACTAAAGGGATTGGGGCGGGCATTTGGAAAATCCTACGACGAAAAACACGAATAACAGGAATCAAACGATCAATGCTATTGTTATCCATCGAGATAGTTTACAAACAAAGGAAACAAAGAAATAAGATAAACTAAAGAAAACCTAAAACAAATTAAAAAAAATAAAAAAAAAATCTTACTAGAAAGGAATCAAGCAAGTAGACCTAATAAAAAGAAATCCTAACCTAGACAATAACTATTCCCCGGGCTGCGGCGCCAAAAACTTGATACGTGGGAATTGCACCCTCGCAACAGGTTTTACCTCTCAAGAGATCTCAAGAAGCTTACAACCCCCACCAGGCAGTGTACCTGATCGTTGTAGTATAGTATAGTGACAAGTACCGGAGGATTGATCGTTCAACTCAGGAACAGTGTCGCTAGGATTAGAAAGCCTACTAAACTAGGTCTAGAGGTGAGGGATGATTCTTTTTGTATTTTCATATTTTTATGAAAGAAATTAAAATCTCGGGTTTTGAAGGAGTGGGCCGAATTAGTTGCTAGCCAACTAATCCAATAAACTAAGATGCAACCAAAATAAAATAACAGAAATGAAAATTAAACTAATTATACTAGTGTGGTGGAGACAATAATGAGGAAAGTTGTGTTTACTTAGATTTCATTACTCCCTATATATCTTTTACATGTTGATTAGCTTGTTACAATTGCAAGGATGACGAGTCATATTCCTTAATACTAGTCGTAGGGCCGTGTACAATATTCCCTAACTCTATAGGATCCTACTTCACTCCTATGTCGAGCCGTTAGAAGCTCCTAACATGGGATCATTAGAATTCTCCTACGCATTAAATACAACCAAAAATCGTAGTACACCTCCGATCATGTTTCTTAAGACGTTCAAGCAAGTTACCAATGGAAGTCTGCCAGTTTTCTTAAGCCTAACATCAAATACAATCATCCGTAACAATTATAAACAAATAATCAACCCATAATTAACATCTAGGTTTCACTACATCTAAGCAAACACAATGAAAATCTAGCCTAGCATGTTAAAGAGAAGAGAAGCGTAAGATATAATCACACAACACATAGACATATTGAATGATTTGAATGAATACTTGTCTTCAATTGAACATGGAAGAATAAAGGGGTTGGAACCCTTGAAAAACTGATAAAATTCAGACTAGGGTTTATTCCCTCAAAGTTGCACACTAATGAATGAAATTTGGAAAACTATATATAGATATTACATCGTGGCGGCATCATGTGTTAGCCCGTGACGCCGTCAACTCGCCGCCTTGATAAAATCGTATTGCCTAGATCTATTTGTGACGCCGTCATCTAGGAATTTACTCTGGGCCGTCACTAGTAGCTGGACCCTGACGGCCTTGGTGACGCCGTCAGGTCCTAAGCTTAAAAATACTCTGGATCGTCACGTGTATTTTCCACTTCCACCTCTTTTGTAACTCTTGACACCGTCATGTACAAAGGCTTGACGCCATCAGGTACTGTTCTCAGCAAGGAAATTTGAGACTTTGCCGTTTTATTCACTTTTATGCTCCAAAAACGTCCAAAATGCTTCCTTTTCCAGATTTCTCTCCAAAAGTACCTAAAATGACAAAAGGAATGATTTCAGGCAATAATTGATCAAATAATCTTAAATTCGGGCTTAAATGACCCCTTAAAAGCGGTACACTTTTCGCCTCATCAATTATGTAGCTGATTTACTCACAAAGGGCTTTGATGTTTCAAGATTCAACCATTTAGTGGTGAGTATTGGTATGATTAATTATTAAGCTATATTTGAGGGGAGGCATTAGTACATATTCTTTGTTTAAGGGGAGGCAACATAGTTTGGTTAAAAAGGGTCGAGAGTACTTCTGGGCAAAGTACTGCTTAGTATTGGTTTGAAAGTACTGCCTAGTACTTAGTGGAAAGTACTATTTTGTCAGGGTATTGTTCCAACGGTCAAAAAGGGATAACTAATTTACGGAGGAGATAAATGCCAAAAATAATGGTAAACGCATTTATTGGGCCGTGATTTTTTGAATATTATCCATCTTTGTGATTATCTTTTCCATATAATTTTACTCTCATCGTTATTCCTTTTCAAATATTCAAACATTCATCCAATTAAACACCGACGCACATCTTTCTTCCACAAAAATCAATCAATTGCTAATCGTCCAACTGTCAACAAGCACAACATGGTCGCTAATTTGGACAAGACACAATTGAATGTTGATTTTCATGGTATCATCGATTTCCTCACTGGGTCTTTAATTAACTATGCTCTTTTGGTCAATCCTGATATCATTGGACCATGGCTTCAAGAATTCTAGGCTACTGCTACATCTAAATGAACAAGATTAGATGATGTATTATGAAGACATTGCTCAGCAAGGTACTACTGAAAGACAAAGTGATGAGAATGTTGCTATGGAAGAAGAAAAAGTGGTTACTGATGTTCAAAGTAGTGATGGTGATCAAAATGTTATTCAAAGTATTGCTGTTCAAAGTACTGTGGATCAAGGTACTGCTGCTTTGAATGTTGATGAAATTGGCCCTTCAACAAGAGCTTTGAATATTGAAGAAGCTGGTCCTTCTAATCCAATTCAGCAAGAAGAAAATACTGCTAGTGATGATGAGACTATTGCTCAGATTATGCTTAATATTTCAACACCAAGAGGTATTACTATTCCTGGTGTTAAACAGGCTCAAGTCTCATAATCTTCTTCTAAATCTACTAAGCAATTGGATCCAAAAGATAAAGGAAAGGGAATCATGAAGGAATCCAAAAAGAAAAAGAAGAAGTTAACTTTAGCACAGTTAAGAGCTTTTGAGATAGCCAAGAATGAAGAAGCTGCTAGAAAGTATCAAGCTGATTTGAATGCTGAATATGAGAGAGAATTACAGAAACCAGTTGTTCAAACAAGAAGACCGCCATCCATTACTCAAGAAAGAAATTCAATGATAAGTTTTCTTAAGGGTAGAGGATATAAAGGTTTACACAGGTTAAGATATCCACAGGTGAAAGAACTATATGATACTGTTCAAGAGTCTATTAAAAGAGAGCTTGACAGTCTTGTTCCTATGGATTCTGAAAAGGAAAAGAAGCCGGAGGAAGTAATGAAAGAATAAGCTGCCAAAAGAAAGACAACAAGGAAGAGAACAACTAATGATGATGAATTATCAAAGAAGCTCAAGTTGCTGAGAACTAATACTGTTTATGAGCTGAGAAATTACTTAAGAGTTGTGGATTTTGAGAATCTAAAGAAAACAGAAGATGCCGAGAAAAAGTCTAAGATTTCTACATTCTCTGTTGTAGAATCAGCAGAAGGAGATTATCTCATATTTCATAGAGAAGATGAAAGTTTCAGAGTATTCAATATGTTATGGGACATACTGCACATGATAGACAGAGAAGATCTATATCACTTGTATCTACTAGTGCAAGCCTATTTTGAGAATACTGAGCCAACAGGAGTAGGATTAATCTTATTGGGAGATCTAATAACCATCTGGGAGATAAATGAAACAAGTAATGATCCTCTGTGGAATGCTCAAGGGAACTGGGAAATTACAAGATGGAGATTCTTTGAGTCATTAGGAGTACATTCACTTGAATTAGAAGATGTGACCATGATTCACATGCTAGCAGAGAGGAGATATCCTCTTGCAAGAGATCTTATGACAAGGATGCTAGATCATGGTATGGAGGTTGAACAAGAGAATGAAGTAGCATTGATGGTGATTGAGCTATTTATCAAGTGGACTACTTCAGAAGATGATGCATAATTACTGGTATGGTTTTTATTGTATAAATCTTTTGAATAATAAGTACTTTATTCAAAGTACTGCCAGACAAACAGTATTTTTTCAAAGTACTGCTTGCTGCATAAAACCAGTAAAAGTCTTTTGATTAAGTTTAAAATAAAAAGAAAAAGAACTTTTGAAGCATAAGATGACAGTAACAAAATGTTTTGAGAGAAACACATGGTGTTAGTACTTGTACTACACAACAAATGGTAATCGACTCACCATGTTTAACAGACAAGAAAGAGTTTGACTCATCATGAGGGTACGACTCTGATGTGATTATCAAATCCATTTTTAGTTGACAATTTACTAAAAATTGTATGGTTTTCAACTCACCATATCTGTAATAGTGAAGAGTTGGCTAGCCCACAAGAAAATGGCTTGTGGTAAAGGTTGTGGAAAAACCATTTATATGGTAATTAGTCCAAAAGCAAATGGCTCTTGGTTGTGATTGTACTAAAAGAACTAACTAGTCCAAAAGCAAACGGCTCTTGGTAAAGACTATACAAATCCGTTGATAGCTGATGATTTGCTAAAAATCATATGGTTATCAATGTACCATGGTTTTTAATCTAAACCTAAACATTGGCTACTCCAGAGTTAATGGCTTTGGTAAAGAGACATCTAAATCAATTAATTTTCAATGATTCACCTCTCACAGGAGTTTACACACCTGGAAGTGATGAGAATAGTATGAAATTCTATGATTTGATGTACATTTGCCATATGTTGCTGAGTTGCTGAAAAGAATAGTTGTTGTGAAGATATCATCTGTTGCTAATGAAAAGTACTTTGATACACAAGTTAGAAAGAAGATAAAGATTCAATCTTTCCTTGAAGATAAAGATATTGAAGTTAAAGAATAACAAAGGAACTTGAAATCAAGCAAGTAGAATTCAAGTTAGGGGAGGATTGTTGAGATATGAAGATCAAAAGTAGTTCTGAAGATCAAAGTACTGCTTGTGTCAAAGTACTGCTTATGTTGAAAAGTCAAAGCACTGCTCGTGCATGAAGAAAGTTAAAGTACTTCTATGATAAAGGACTGTTATGCAATATCGTGAAAGGATTGTAATGCAAAGTTATTAGAATATTCTAGAATTAGTTTAGAATTAGTTTACTTGTCATTCAAGTATTGTAAACCGACTTAAGGTTTTCCTTGTGCCTATAAAAGGAGCCTTAGGATGGTATTAGACGAATGCTTATTAGTACGAATACTTTAGAATACGATTACAGAGTTATTAGGGTTGTTAGTGAATCTGTATAGAAAGCAGGTTCAAAGTTTGGTTTTAATATAATCATTGAAGTTCTTCTTAGCTTTGTTTAAATAGATTCCGCATACTTAATAAAGTTATATCAGTGTTTCAATATTAATAGTTTGGATTTGTTCAAGATTGTTAAACCTATTACAAGCTACATAGTTAGTTTGGTCAGAGTATATCGATCCAACACTAGCTTCAATAAGCTAGCTTTTTGTTAGTTTAAGCTCATATTAGCTTCTCATAGCTTCTGTGAGTCTTATAGAGATAGCATTAGTGCAAAAAAATCCATTGTTACAAAAAGTCAAGGAAAGTCAATTGTGCTTATTTATAAGCACATTTGAGCTTATCAGACGGTGTGCAGGCCATTTGTACCTGAGCTTGAAGCCTATTTAAAGATAGGCTTGGATCAAGAGTTGCCCTTGTTTAGCTAGGGTATTGCTTGTAAGCTCCAAAATTTCCATTTTTAGCTTATTTTCACTGCTTCTGTTTATTGGCTTATTCTAGTTAAGTTGTACTTCATTTGCTTATTCTGAGCTTATTTAGCATATTGTATTTGCTTATTTACTTGTGTATCTTAGTTATCCATTTAAACCAATCTTTCATTAGTTAACTCAAGTTCACTACATAACCTTGGGTAAGGTTTGTTTGTGTTTCATTTTAGCTTAAAATCAGTCAATATAGCTTATTAGATAATCCTAGATCAGTAGCATAGCTTGTCTCAACCATTTGCTTTGAAAACATCAAAATCAGTAGGAATCAGGTTTATTTGGATCAGGATACTTCCCTGTGTTCAAGGTTGTTTTTGTTGGTGTTTATTGTTGAAACATCTTACATTAGATTCAGTTAGTGTATTTCAGTCATAAAATTTAGTCCTCATTTATCAAAAAGTCAAATTTAATTTTAATCTCTATTGTTTTGTTAACTGTTAAGGATTTAAGTAGCATAATCATCCATTTTAGTTCATTAGTTGTTAGGATTGCTCAAATCAGTCTCACATTAGCTTAACATAACATAATCAATCATCTAGGATCACTAGAATCTCATATAAGTCAACCTAGTTCATAAAATGAAAAAGTCAAAAGTTGCATCAGTTTGAAAAACCCATTTTGTGTTGGATTTTTAATACCTTCAATTTTCAATTTATTTCCATAAAAGTCAGGATCCTAAAAGATTATCATATTGTGATTCTAAAAATGATTTTTGCTTAATTTTTAGAATTTTTCTAAGTGCTTATTAAGTAGCCTAAAGTCACCTGCAGGGCAAGCTAGTGCCCTGCACTAGGGGAGTTGTCCAAAAAGCCCTTTTTTACAAGCCTCTAGCTTCTTCATTTGAGAAGCTTAGCCCCTGGCTTTTCGCTTTTTGAAAAGCTTTCCACCCCAGCTTTAAAGTCATGTGCTTATTTTGGATCTCAGTGCTTATTCTAGTGCTTATTTTTAGACCTTAAGTTTGCCCCATTTCCATTGCTTCATCAGCAGGAACCAAGGCCAACTTTCATAAGCTTCTATTGAGCTTATTAGTGGGACCCACCCTGAGCTTATTGGCTTTTTGAGAAGCTCTCATAGCTGACTTGTTGGCTCCAAGCTTGTTTTGGACCCCTGAGCCTTTGCCCCTAGCTTATTTTAGCTTACTGAGTAGCCTGCTCAGGCCTACATGGTTTGAGGATTTTGGATTTGCTTATTTGTGCTTATTGTTTATTCCAGTCTGCCTTTCTCTGTGCTTTAGCTTATTTTGTATTCATTTCAGTTTTTTTTAGCTTGATCCATCTTAGGTGTTTACTGTGTAGCTTTTTAGTTAGCTTTTCAAACCAAAAATCCATTTTTAGCTTAGTAAAGCTTACTGTGTGATCCATAAGCTCACACAGTGCTTATTTATGAGTTTAAAAAAGTTTGTTTTAATTAAAATTAGCTTATTAGTCAGTGCTTAATAGTTTTGTAAAAAGAAAATCCAAAAAAAAAAAAAAAAAAATATAGAAGCAGAAAAAGGGCTAAGGTGGGATTCGAACCTTAGACCTCTTGGTTCTCTGGGTCAAAACCAAACCACACCTGCGCATCATCTGAGCTAGGTGTTTCTTAGTGTTGTAATTCCCTCCACTTTTACTTATAGTGATAGCTTCTATTTAATCCATTTTAGCTTTTCAGCTTATTTATCTGCTTTTTCATTAAGCACTTGTTCCTTTTTATATTTTTCCTAGGTTCCCGCTACCTTGTAGTATTTGTATAAAAAATTTCATAATTTTCTGTTTTCATTTAGTATTTTTAATAATTAATATTAGTTTAATTAGTTTTAATTAATAAATCAAAAATAAAATCATTAACTGCTTATTTATAAGCATTTGCATCTTTTTATATTTTTCCTAGCTTTTTATAATCATAAAGTATTTTTAGAAAAAGCTTCATAATTTTTACTGTTCATTTGCTATTTTTCATAATTAAATTAGTTTAATTAGCTTTTAATTAATAAAATGTAAATAAAAATCTAATATAGCTTATTTATATGTTTTAGAAACTTTTTATAATTTTTTAGGATTCCTGTGATGGTTAACTAGTTTTAGAAAAAAATTCATAATTTTCTAAGTTATTTCAGTGTTTTTAATAATTAAAATTAGTTTAAATAAGTAATTAAATAGTTTTTAATTAATAATAAATAATTAAAAAAATCAAAAACATAATTTTATTTTTTCTAATTTTTTTTTTATTATTAAGTTTATAAAAAAGTAATTTTCACCTCCTTAGGATTAATTCTGCTTTAAATTCACTTTTCCTGTACGCGTTTACATTTATTTTAAATTAAACTTACATTTTTAGTTTTTAAATACGTTTTAGGTTTATCGGATTTCCAATTATTGTTTATATTGTTAATTTGGCTTATTCCATTTATATTTGCTTAGTGTAATCATCATATTCCTGTTAACTCCGCTCAAATCACTTAATCCCATAAACGTTCCAAAAATACAATTTCAAACCTCGCTGGGACATAACGACCCGGGAAAACACTATGCTTACACCGGATCGTAAATTGAACACTTGCACACACACTCAGGTTTGACTTATTGACCACCCTTGGTTAATTAGTTAATCTGAGGCAAGTCACAAAACCCCGACACTATAAAGAAGCGAAATGGCTTCAAAATATTTCATTGGCCTAAATAATGTAATATCATAAAGCTCCAGAAAGAACTCACCTTAAGAATCAGCACACATAAACCAAAAACAATAAAGTCGGGTTTGGCTAGATCTCTAGAAAAACAACAAAACCCGAAACAAATAAGATCCGGTTGAATCTCAAGCACAAAACCTCAAAACCAAAACCGCCAGCCTAAACCACCTAATCAAAAACTACCTGCCAAAACCACCTAAACCAAAACCGGGCATATAAATTGATGTGCATAGATTATATTTATCAAGTTTTAAATTTATATCTAGTCGACTTGTCCTATAACACACACTAACGAGCAGTGTATCGATCAATGTAGCTAGTTGGTAATTAGCATGTCGAACACTAAGAGTGGAACGTTAACACCTTAGATATATATCAGTATTTTAATACTAAGTTAGTTCTAATAACCTAATCTAATGCAACGGGGGGTTCAGTCTGAAAGATTGGCACGGTTGAGTAGATTAATTAATTATAGTTAAAACTATAGAGTTGAATAAGCGAATGGCAAAGACATAACAGATAGAAAACAGAAACAGATAAGAGGTCAAGCCGATAGTAGGATAACTTGTCACACATTTAATTGTTTAGCTGTATAAGATGAATGCTAAAATCTATTCTCTCTCAGTGGAATCTTAGTTACAAGCGAGTAAACTTTTAATGATTAGGTCTATGTATTATTTATCCCTTTTACAGGTTTACATTAACTATAATAATGCTAATGAAGTAATTGCGCGAGCCTACGTCGACAAGGCGCGATAGATCCTAATATGTAATCAAAGCACATGCATAAATAAACGAAATAAACATCAAATACTCTTTATAATAGCTGAAAAATATTAAGTCCGATCAAATAGTGAAAAAGACACTAACTCAACCATTAACAGATTGCTAATACAATTAAACGAGTTATCGTATGAATTAAAGTACTAGCAGGACCTTCTTATTGCTCTGAATTCTTATTTTAGATGGTGTCTTGTGCTGCCAAATCATCTGTATTCGCCTCTTTAGGGTTTTTGTTGCACACCAAATTTGACTGTCGAATGGGGTATTTATAGTTTCTATCAGCAGGGTCGATACGGTGTATCAACTTAGTTGATACGGCGCATCTCGGTAACTTCGCATAGGGTTCAAGATTATAATATTCATGAATATTAGTACGCCGCCTTTAGATACTATGTATCTTCAATCTTTATACGATGCATGTTCTTTTGTATTTTGGATTATCTTGGTAAAGTCTTGAGATTGATACGCCGCATGTATGGAATGCAATACGGCGCATCTGGAGTAGAACAAGTAAGATCTTCTTCATTGACCAAGGTTTCCTATACGGTGGATGGGATGAATCCATACGGCATATGCTTCAAATTCAGGCAATGTCTTCATATTCGTCTAAGTATTGTTGTATGGCGTATCTGTCTAGAATGATACGACGTATCTTCTAGGGATGGCAACGGGACGGGGAATGTCGGGGATTCTATTTCCCATCCCCATCCCCATTTCCACTATCCATCCCCATCCCCGTCCCCGTCCCCATCCCCATCGGGGAATTGCTTTACATCCCCATACCCATTAGATCAAAGAAAAGTGAGAAAAAACATACGGACTACCATCTCGTTTCCTTTTATGTTTATTTAAAGTTTTTGTTATTTTATGGTTAGCCTAAGTTGAGTCGAGTCTTCGCTTAGCAACGCCGTATTGTACATATAATTAACTAAGATAATTAACTTGCCACCAGTAAAATATCCCTTTATCAAACAAACCGTGTTTTCCATATCCCTACACCTAACGTTATAACCGTTTAAAGGACCTCTTTGATAGTTTTCCTATGTGCTTATGCTAAGTGGTGGAGGCTTTCGATCCTTTCCCAAGCCTATGGTAATCTATTTGCTATGACAGGTAGTGAGTGATATTTTTCCATTTCCATTAGTTATGTATAGGTTTATAACACCAGTGAGATGAGAGTATCCGAACACTATTTATGAGGTGCTAGTGTATAATTTTCGTGCTTATTTTAATTAAAGTGAAATGATCATTTGTTGTAATTACTTTTATGTTAATGTTAAATGACCCATAGCTTGTATTTTGATTAGAATAAAAGCTCATTTGCTTGAGAACAAGCAAATCCTAAGTGTAAGGGTAATTGATAAAGAGAAATTTGTTACACTTTTAAGGGGTCATTTAAGCCCTAAGTCGTGATAATATGATAAATTATTACCTTAAATCGTTTCTTTTGTCAATTTAGGTACTTTTGAGAAGAATTCTGGAAAAGGAAGCATTTTGGACGTTTTTGGAGCAAAAAGTGAAGAAAATGACAAAGTCAAGAATCCAAGCTAGAAGTTATACCTGACGACGTCAAGCATTTTAAAGGAACGGCGTGACTCATTGGAACAAGAGATGGATATCACAATTGCACTTGACACGCCAGAAGAAAAGTTGAAGCATAAGGCTTGACGGCGTCACGTTATACAGAAAGTAGGCCGTCACGTGTATTTCGCAAGGCGTGGCGGCCCAGAAGTCTTACTAGGGGATGACATCAAGAAGTTGGATTGGACGACAAGAAACCCTAAACACGGCGAGATGACGGCGTCAGCCATTAAAAGGGGACGCCGTCACCATTGTAAATCTATATGTACTTTTCTATTTTTCATTCATTAGAGAGGACTTTTGGTAGGGAACTTTTGGGTACGAACCCTAGTCGACTTTTGCAGCAATTTTAGGGTTCCAAACCCTCTTTTATTCCATGTTCAATTAAAGATAATTTATCCTTTAATCATTCAATATGTCTATGTTGTAACAATTCACATTTTCAGGTTAACTTCTATTCACTTTTACTATTCATTTTTCCCGAAATTCTCCCAAAATTTGATTTTTGTTTCTTGGCCTCGAGTGATAAATCATTTCTATGGCAAATTAAAAGTTTGACATTCAGCAGATTATTTTCGTGAAAGTTATTAAGGAATTACACGGAATTACACGTTTTAGGGTAAAACGTCATTCAAAAATTCTACGCACAACGAAACTCGACCACGTTAAGTGACCCCGCATCAGAAAAATGTTTAGTGATGCGTGGGAATCGTAACAGGCTTTACCTCTCAAGGGATCTCGAGAAGCTTACAACCCCCACCAGGCAGTGTACCTGATCGTTGTAGTATAGTATAGTGACAAGTACCGGGGGATTGATCGTTCAGCTTAGGAATAGTGTCGCTAGGGTTAGAAAGCCTAATTACTAGTTCTAAAGGTGAGGGATGATTATTTTTGTATTTTTATATTTTATGGAAAGCAATTAAAATCTCGGGTTTTGAAGGATTAGGGCGGAATTAGTTGCTATTCAACTAACCCAAAACTAAGATGCAATCAAAATAAAATACTAAAAAATGAAATTAAACTAATTTATACTAAAGTTGTGAGCAGTAATTGGAGAAAATGTGTTTACTTAGATTTCACTACTCCCTAGATATCTTTTACACGTTAATTACTTGTTATAATTGCATGGATGACGGATTGTATTCCTTAATACCATTCATGGGGTGGCATACAAAACTCCCCAATTCTATGAGCTCTTATCTCCTCCTACACCATGCCCAGCACAACTATAGGGATTGTAAACAGTGGCTCATGCATTAAATACAACCAATAAAGACCTAGTACGCCTCGGTTCATGTTTCTTAAGACGTTCAAGCATGTTACCATTTGGAGATCTGCCAGTTTTCTTAAGCCTAACATATAAAATCATTCATCCAAGACAAGAATAAACAAGTAATCAACACATAATCAATATCTAGGTTTCATTAGATCTAAGCAAACACAAAAGAGATCTAGCCTAGCATAATGGAATTGAGACAAGAACAAGATATAGACAACCAACACATAGACATATTGATTGAATTAGAAGAACACTTATCTCAATTACAATGCAAGGTATCAAGGGTTTGGAACCCTTGAAAAACCTGTAAAAGTTGCACCAAAATCGTCTTTAGGGTTTCTCCAAAACTTCTCTTCTTTTATGTGAAAAACTAGAAAACTATATATAGGAAAATCGGGGTGACGGCGTCAAGAACAAAGGTGTGACGCCGTCATCTCGCCGCCAAATACTTCCTCGGACGGCCTTGATCTACTTCTGACGCCCTGTGTGACGCCGTCATGAGCTACGGATTTTAATTCTTGGGGTTTGACGCCGTCATGAGTTTACTCTTGACGCCTTCATGTACTGTTCCAGCATGGAAAATTGAGACTTTGCCGTTTTCTTCACTTTTATGCTCCAAAAATGTCCAAAATGGCTTCTTTTCCAGAATTCACTCTCCAAGTACCTAAAATTACAAAAGGAACGATTTAGGGCAATATTTGATCAAATAAATTCGGATTCGGGCTTAAATGACCCCCTAAAAACGGACCATTTTTCGCCTCATCATATACCCTTACACTTGAGATTTGCTTGTCCTCAAGCAAATGCGCTTTTATTCTACTCAAAAGACAAGTTAGGGGTCATTTAACACTAATATAAAAGTAATTACAACAAATAATCGTTCCATTAAAGACCAATAGACAAGCACGGAGGTCATACACTAGCACCTCACAAATAGTGTTTAGATACTCACATCTCTCGGATGTAATAAAGTAATATAACATTATGGAAATGGAAGATATCTCTCACTACCTGTCATAGCAAAATAGATTACCATAGGCTCGGGAAAGGATCAAACCTCCACCACATGGCGTAAGCACCTAGGATAAACTATCAAAGAGGTCTTTTAAAGGGTTGTAACGTTAGGTATAGGGATATGAATTACACGGTTTTGTTGGATAAAGGAAGTTTTACTGGTGGCAAGTTAACAATCTTGGTCAATTACATGTACAATGTGGCGTTGCTAAGCCAAGACTAGACTCGACTTAAGCTAATAAATGAAAAATAACTAAAAACATAAAATGAACATAGAATGAAACGGGATGGTAGTCCGTATGTTTTTTCTCTTTTTCTTTTTTTTTTTTCTATTTTTTTTTTCTTTTTCTTGTTTTTTTTCGATTTTTTTTTTTTTTTTTTTTTTTTTTTTTTTTTTTTTTTTTTTTTGCATACACTCTTACCCTATCATCCAAAATAATACATCATAGGGAATGAACATTCCCCTTACACTTGAATTTTTACATACTTTACATTAAACTAAACTAATGACTCGAATTAAGAAAATCAAAACACTTGGACCACTTTTAAGATTAACGCACATATGGGGGTAATAAATGATGTTCTTCCCCATTACTCCATAAAATAAGTACTTACCCATGAGTCCCAATCGTCCCAAAACAATATGTACAAGGATATGACTCGACTTAGCAACCATGTAATCAATTAGAAAGTTAACTTAGGGTTTAACAAATAACAATAACGCACTAAAGATGAGCGCATACACGGAAGGCTAAGGCGATTTGGTTGTACATTTAAGTGGGGTGTAACAAATTCTTCCTTTAAGTAAAATGCTTAAAGTTAGAAACGAAAAGATAGGCTCGGAGGGGTGTACTAGGGGTATCGTGTACTAAAAATGAGTACAACGCTAAGAGTGTGGGAAAAATTAGTTGACTTAACTAGCCAAGTAATATGACTTAAATGGTCAAGTAATTATGATACGGGTTTAACACAAGGGTGATCCTAATACCTCTTATCATGTAGTAAATCCTACTACACGAATGTAGTCTCACGAGCGGTCTCGGAATGCATCACTAACGCAAGTTCTAGAATCTAAATGCTACCGGTACACTCATAAGCACTAATAGTAAATGCTTTTCCTATCAAATCTAAAGGCGAACCTCACAATTTTGGGTGGAAAATTTTTCTGAATATACGGTTATGTGCTAGTCATACAATCTCCTATCCATGAGACGCTTGCTTTGGCTAAAGTTTCACTCCTAAATGTTGTAAAAAAATTTAAATTTGGCGCTAAAATTGCACTAACAAGTATTTCTCATAGTTTTATTACACATCTACTATCAAACAAAACAAACTCAAGCGAAAGTGCATATGTAAGGTATCATCTTTTTACCCTCCCCTTACACTTAAGATGAACATTGTCCCCAATGTTCAAGTAAAGAATGTAAAAGTGAAAAAGTAAAGAGAATGAAATCAAATACTCCCCTGATTCGCTCGGTATGGATTATAGGTTGGCCAGGTTAAATCTTCCTCCAAGAAAACGAATAATCAAAGCTTCCCTTCCAGAATATAAATCATCTCCTTGTCGAACATAACATGTAAATCCTGACAAAAATAGACAAGACAACCTCGCATAAAATCGGCGGCATCCTATATAAGTTTCTAAATCCTAGAAAACAAGATAAGATATAATGCTTGTGGAATGAAGTTTGCAGATTTCCTGGAGATTATAAAACTTAATAATTCACAAAAACCATAAGACTCCGTTAGAAAAACAAAACCGGTAAAATTTCCAGATTTTTAACCCCTGACGCCGTCAAGAGTAAACCTCTGACGCCGTCAGAATGGACCTGCAGAAATTCTTATGTTAAGTTTCCGGAAAATTTCTGGAAAAACTTGGTCCTACTTCCTGGAAAATCCTGCAAAACTTCATTATGACTCAATACAAGCATTTGACTCTAACAAATACGAATATACATGTTCATTTATTATTGTGGAGAATCATGATCGGTTTGTTTCTTAAAAACATATTTGGGGTTTCCCCTTACACTTATCTTTTGCAAAAATACTTTTAAGTTGGAGTTAAGACTAGGACAAACAACATAGTAAAGTATTTCCACATTTTAATTTAGAGACATGATCAACCAACAATAAAAATAAAACATGCATACGGAAGCAAATAACAATCAAACAAATAAAAATCACACAAATCATGGGTTGCAAAGATTAACCAACAATAAAATTAAAAGTCGAACATGCATAATATTTGTTAAAAGAAAATAAAAAGTTTCCAAAGCCAACAGAGGCTGAATCCTAAACTATTACAAGACCAAATGTTTCAAATCATACAACCGAGAATAAATTGTTCAAGAACCACAGATATCAAAATGAATCACTGAGGGGGAGGATCAAAGCGGTAATCATAGCCAGGTGGGAGGTGCCCAGTATACCCATAGGGAGGATAGTCCTGCTCGCGCCCAGGGAATGGGTCAATCTGCAGATGGGGCTCGATGTGATCGCGGGTCGAAAGATGCTGCATCTGGCGGACTGTGTGCTCATACATCCAGTCAAACCTCTGGTCAGTGGTGGTTCTCCAAGCATCCACCTAACCCATCCAAGCCCCCTGATGCGCCTGCCAATCTCCTCGGCCCATGTGCCGGTCAGCAGTCCCCTCTTCATACCCAGCAAACTGATGCTGCTGGGGCATTCCCTCAGCATCATCATCATCATCCTCACCAGCAGGCCCTGCTGCCACGTACCAGGTGTAGGACCCATCCACCATCTGCATCAAGATGTTCATCTGCCTGAGGGATTTAGCCCTCACCACCCTACAGCCCCCGCAGTCGCTCAAATACCCCATGATTGCAGGAGTAAGAAGACCATAGGAGCGAGCCAACCGGGTCACAAACATCCCTCCATACACCCTATCTATATCCCTATCACCTACACTGGTCCTCAAATAACTGGCCACCCAAAATGGGATGTTGCAGTAAACATCCTCTGAAAAGATAGTATACAGGTAGAACATATCAGATGCAGTGACACGGTGAGTAGTGCCATGACGTGCAGACAGGCTGTATGTGATACACCTGTGAGCCAACCTAACAATGGGGTCCCTGATCGATGCAGCCCCAGTAGTCGAGGTATAAACCCCATCCCCTATGGTCGGCCAAAAAGTGATACACCTCATCTCACTCCTCTGAGTCTCTCCATGTAACAACCTCTGCAGAAAAGTCCCATCAACCTCCTCACTAGTATATAACCCAAGCCTCCAACCAAACTCAGCCACTGAAAATGACCGCAACTCTCCCCCTAACCTAAAATTGTAACACCCCAACCCGATAAGGGTAGAAGTATTACAATTATGGTATCAGAGCCTAGGCTGCGATTCGTAATACATTTACCCTTGACCTGTGAAGTTTGGACCCCCTAAGTTTCCACTGTAGGCGCTCATAAGACAACCTTTGAAACTTTACATTAGGATTCCCCATAGGAACCCAAGTTATTACCGGTGAGGAATGGGTAGACTAAGACATTTATGTAAGTATCATTTGCTTCCGTATCACTCTGATCGTGCCTTTGCTCTTAGATAAGCCTTATAAGGACCTTTGTTTCAGAAGTTAGAAGTTTTGCAACTTAAGCTTAGTAACCAAGTAAGTTTGGAATACCTCGGGAGGCTACCTGGATACCTTACACATTTAAGTTTCACTTTCAGATTTTGATCTCCGCCTCCGATTTGTTTGATAAGCTGTTTGACACCTTTTTGGACCATATCGTAGGTCATTCAACCGCAATGTGTTCGACACATTCTGTGAATTCATTACTTATGATGAGTATGAATGTATCATCCGATACTACTTAACTCTGTATGATCCATTATTACTCCTATGAGAATTTTGGTAATTATGAACCACGAATATAAGACGTTTTGTTTCCTCTCTTTGAATGATGAACCTTGTTCTGCCAACCATTTCCTTTGGAAGGGTATGATGTAAATACTATCTCTATATGGATTTGTTAACTAAGCATGATGATGCTGATGACTGAGATTCTGTAACTCTCATGATTGACAATTATACGATGTTCGTATTACCAATGATACACATCCTACCTGCTACTTATGCTAAGAAGCTAAACGAAATTCCCACACATTGAACTGTTCGTTTATCCATCCCAACATTTTGTTGAACCATGTACTTGACTCTAATATATGAACTATCTGTATGATTTGACGAATGTATTCACTCTATGAATCCTTTGACTTTGAGATGTCTGATTGTACGGTCTTTTGGACTGAATGGCTATTCGTGAAGATACCATAGACTACCATATCTGAAATGTGACCTTAAAAATCTGCTTCACCCTATTCCATTATGATGACTCTCTACATCTGCTAAAATTTTTGTCACTATGGAAACACCTACCCCAAACTCATGTGATTACCAAGTTGTCCTGAAAACCATTATTATCAACCCTTGGAAAGTTCTACTATTGGGAAATATTTTGTCATACGAAGATTTTCCGGTATTCTCTGATGAACCTTTTGGTACTCCTTCCTGCTAGGAAGTAGAGTGGGCATTTAACTGATCTCAGTTGAAGAAACCATGGTGCTATAAAAGTTTAGTATTTGAAGGAACTGATGGAATATGATTTTTGTTAACCCTTGTGATTCTCTTTGGATGCTCTCGTTTGTTTATGAAGAAGAACAAGAGAAGTATGCGATGACGTATCGACTATCGTGAACTTAAACGTACCACCATCAGCAATCATTATCTGTTTCCGCGTATCAATGACTAATTTGTTTTTCCTTTGAACCCCGCATTTGATTGCATCATTTTAGATTTGAAGGACTGAAGAAGCAACCACAAAAACTTCTAAGAAGGGGGTTAACTAACCGAGAGTAACCTTTGGGAAGTATTTCAGTTCCTGAAGAAGAAAGAAGGCGATGTGAAAATTTCCTGAGATGATTTCTGAAATTTGCCTTTGCACTCGTTACCACATTTGTGAGTTTGAATGATGCCAATGGTGTTGGCTAGAATAATCATGTTTTCGCGTGTTTTGGACAAATTGTCATAGTATGACATTGTGTTGTGTTCTAAAACGAAAGAAGAACATAGAGATTATTGGTGAGACGACCCTTTGTTCTGGAAGAGAAATTTGATTGACGTTCAGAAAGCATAATAGACAACACTACCCTGTATAATGTAAAGACAGAGCTTTCACAAGAAGGACCAAGATCGAAGATCGTTATCGGAGTTAGAAACTTGGTGGAAGAGTCGTAGAAGATGGTTGCGACAAGCACTACCATGGAAGAAGCATACAAGAAGAAGTGAGGAACTGGGATAGTGCTCAATCATACATCATGCAACACGTGAAGATTTCAGTTTGGGCACCAAGACAACCAGACCAAAGAAGACGAACCATTCAACACACAACCTGGAGTCGACAACAACATCATGTACCTTAAAACCTGGAGCCATGACAGAAGACCTGTCGAAGACACGCAGTCTTGTTTCTCTATTCATTTTAGTTGTACTAAGATGAATTGAGAGCAGAAGCAGACCTGCGGATGGAGGGATGCACAGTGATCGTGTCAGAGACTGCCGCTACGACGCCACATTACCAAGAAGAGTTGCTGAAGGCTTGAGGAACCAGACTCGAATTTTAAATTCTCTTAATCATGAGGTAAGACGGACAAGAATAAACAGACTACTCCAACTTGGAAGAAATTTTGAAATTTGTATTTGAGTGGACGGATTTTGAAGTGGACATTGTGTTTAGACGAGATGATTCTGTAAAGGATTGACGCTATTGATGACGTACCTTAATTTTGAATGACATTCTCGGATCTCCGTTACTCTTTGAGTAATTTTCGTTCTCTTAGTTATGTTGTTTGATTTTGGTGACCTCTGAGACTATAGGTGGACTAGGTGGATTTAAATAAGTTTGGGTGTTCACGACTTGAGATAAAGTATGATCATCATGAGGGCATATGTATATGATGCCAGTATTATGACGCCTGGCCAACGTGATAATACTTACATCATATAACGTGCACTTATGGTGGGCATGTGATATTTCGAGGAGTGCCTTAGAAGCTTTAGAATTCTGGCATCTGATCAAGATCATCTGAGTTTAGTGAGACTTTAGGTTCATTCTACCTATACGTTTGATATGCTGTCCTTGTTATACGATTCGATACGTTTGGACTCTCGACACGTGTTTTGCTAATCTTTGCAACTTCTGATAAGGATCTTAGGTTCTATTATGAAATTCTGCTGTTGACGATATCTAACGATATGCTTTCTGTCCATATACGATTCGCATTCATGAAGTTGTTCATTATGATCTGCTATGAGTAAAGTATGTGATTGCGGACTTTAAGGAAATGAGCCCTGTTTGTTTCTGAGAATACCTTTGGAAGGTTATCTAAAAGCCGTGACTATTTGATAAGCTGAAGAGTTAAACCGTATATCACCCCATGTTTGCTACAATTCAATGTATTATCATCTGATTCACCTAATCAATTCGATGAAAATCCTATGTATTTTTATACCTCTTCCTGGAGAATTCGTTTATCATCCGTTATGTTTGGTACATTATCCTTTTGATTCAAATTCAGTATGATATGCCTTTCTGAGAAATCCGAAACTGTTTTGACAATAGTTACGAGTCATGAGAAACTAATTGGTCTGAAGATCTTTTTGGAAGAACCTCCCCGAGCGTGAGAATGTTTGTAATGACCTTTTGCGGTTTATTACGACTTCGTCTAACTTTGCGACTTCAAATTTCGAGGACGAAATTTTTCTTTTTAGAGGGGAAGAAGTTGTAACACCTAAAATTTGAAAGCAAGTGAAATGACCAAAATGCCCCTACATGTTTAAAAATTTATTAAAAGCTTATTAAAGTACCAAATAAATCCTAAACTCCTAACAATGCATAAGTTATGATACCAAATATTTTTAAAAATTTCATTTAACATTTATACAAGTGGAAAATTACCAAAATACCCCTTATAGGGCCGAATGAAATAAAATGAATTTTAAAGAGATTTAAAATGATTTAAACTTGGTAAATAAGGAAGATAATCACCAAGAATATTTTGTTAACCTATAATCACGAAATTCTGGTCTCCCCCCCCCTCATCACACGGCCTCCCATTTTAAAAAGTCAAACCATACCTTTTCTCCACAAACCCTAATTGCCGATCCAAAATAAACACACAAAAGAATTCTCCTAAGCCTCCATTCGACCACCCCAGAATTCCTAAGCATTTTTCTGTGATCAAACAACATCCAAAGAGTCCTAGAAAAATACCCTTTTGAATTGTTGAAGCTTGGTTCGATCGTGGCACATTTTTCCTTTTGTCGAGCACTATAAACAAGGTAAATTCGTTATGTTTCATACGACCTCTTATAAATTCATTTTCTATTTTTCCTGAGTTCCTTACGTCATATATGATATTCGAAAAATGATTACAAGGTTTGTTGGTCGCGTTTGTTCTCGTGGGAATTTTTGGTGTCGTATTATCCAATTCAAGAGGTGTAATTCGTCCAGCCAATTCTATTTGTTCCAGATCTGGTCTGGTATTTTTCTCACGTCTCTTACATCATATAAGTCTCAAATAAAATGTTCTAATCGATCCATGCATGCTCTATAACGTTTTGGTGAATTAAACCCTAAAAACGCAACAAAACTCTATATCATTGTATATGAATTTTCTGGATATGAATGATAATTTTTATGAACTTCATATATTAATTATGATCTCGTAAAAATATGGGTTTGAATTATAGAAGCTTAAATCTCGTGTTGTGATTTATTTTATAAATTGGCTAATTAAGAAAACAATGAAGAAAATAAAAGAAACCCTAAATCGAATTAGGGTTAGGGTTTTTATGTTTGGATCTGGTAATTAATGCATAATAATGATTGAGTAATGATTTTATAATGATGGCATAATGATTTTATGAAATTAGGGTTTGGTTTTGGTAACTTTAAAATAAATCCGATTGGAAAATAAAGTACAAGGGTGCGTTTTGCCAACTTTGAAACATCTGGGATATTTTTGTAAGATCATATATATCAGTAGGAATATGGGAAAAATATAACTTGAGGGTTCTAAGTGTAAATATTACAAGAAGTGAGTTAATTGTATTTAATTGGTGTGATTTGTAATTAATTAAAGTAGAGGGACTAAAAGTGTAATTTCTGGAAACTTGGGACTGATTTGAGTAATAAAATATATTCAGGGGGTTTTGTGCTAATTTGGTAATTTAATGGCTTAATATGTAATTATTGATAATTAAAAGTTGAAATTGTAAGTTAAAGGGTTAAATATGTAACTTTGATAACTTGAAGGACTTAAAGTGTAAATTGTGAATACTTGAAGGTATATTAGTATAACATGATAAAATAAGGGATTATTATGTAAAATGGATAAGTTAAGGGTTTAATGTGTAACTTTGAATACTAAAAGGTTTAAAGTGTAATTTTGGAAAGTAAAGGGTTAAAATGTAAAGTTATGAAACCCTAAGGACCAAATGTGTAAATATGTTAAAAGATACTTTGATTCCATTAATAATGATTCAACTTTCTAATTATGGAAACTTTCTAAAAGTGGAAACTTACTATTTATGGAAACCTGTTAAAAGTGGAAAGTCACTTTAAATGGAAAGTTACTAAAACTGGAAAGCCGACTAAAATGAGAAATCTGAATTGAATAAGTTATTAATAATAAGCCGATCATTAATTCATGTAGATTCGCTGAAGAAGGAGTTTTGCTTCCGACCTTTATGTTTTCTGTCATGTTTGCACTTGCGGTTTAAGGTACAGATATTCTGACCTTTCTCAAAAGGTTTCTCATGATCTCTTTCATATTCTGATCTGTTAGTTCCCGAATTGATGCCATTGCTATGATCCCCTTTACTTGAACCTTCTCTGTTGATCCCACTTGCTATGACCTCCGTTATGAACCTATGCTATGAAAACCTTCTTAATGATACCATGGAAATGTTTTGAGAAGAACTGATTTGAAAAGATGTTTATAAATGATGCTAAATTTCTTTTTAAAAGAAAGGTTATTTAACTTTCATGAACCCAATATTTTGAAAGACCATTTTTATGAAAACTGTTTTAAAAGATTATTTAAATTGGACTTTTAATAGAAACTTTTGAAACGGACTTTTGAACTGAACCATGAATTGATTTTTGAATATGAACCTTGACCTGATGAACTCTGAATGGACCTTGACTATTATTTCTGATATGATTTTGAGATGACTTTGAGATAAACCTTTGCTATATGACCTTTTGTATGACTTTGAGACCTGACTCTTAGTTTGATACCCGAGCCATTTCTGTTTTCCCTACCTATGGAGGTACCATAGGCATGTCTGTGATGCACCACTGGCATGACTCATGTGTGGGTGAGTGATTTCTCACGCCGTCCCTTTTTATGATTATTATTATGGCCATTATGACTTTGAGTATATGACTTTGAGATTGACTTTGAGTAAGGGGCGTATGGATTGCAATCCTAGATCTGTTCTGTTTAGTGGATTTAACTATGACTTTGAGTTGACTTTGAGGTGACTGGTGCTGTGTGCAATACACGCCTTTCACAATTTCTGGGAGCTAGCTACTCCACCCATTTGATACATGAGGACACCCCTCATATTATCTGGTTGCCTGAGAGGTATCCCCTCTGATTGTGAGATTATGACTTTGAGATTATGACTTTGAGATTATGACTTTGAGAATTATGACTTTGAGATTTATGACTTTGAGTTTCTGGGCTCGTGGTAGATGACTATCCTTTCTTCTTTATATTCTATCACTCTTTTATCTATTCCTTATTCTATTTCCCCAATGCACTATGTTTCAGTTCTGTTTCATTATCATTGCTTTGTATATGTATCTGTTCACTGGGCTTTTTAAGCTCAGCCGCATTTCCTTTTCCTGCGGCAGGTTTTAGTAGGAAGCTGGGTTATGGGAAGAGAGTGTGATTGGACTTAGAAGACTATGCTTTGGACTAGAGACGATTAGATGAAGTTTCACTTTATTAGACATAGTATTTATTTCTTTGTAACCTTGTAGTTTCAGATTTTCATTTGTAACCCTGAATTTCGTTATATGTATGAATCATATGCTTGTGTTTGTTCTGATATGTCACTGTAATGTAATACTTCTACCTTTATCGGGTTGGGGTGTTACAAAAATACACAGTGGTGCCCCCCATATCTGTCCTAGCCTCAGCCTGATCAAAACGGAAAGTCGCAAAGAATTCCCTTACCAACTCACTATAAACAATCTCCCTCATTCTAAACATCCTCTCCCATTGAGGACCAGCAAACCCATCAGTGTTGATCCTTCTTAGAAATGCAGCCTCTAGACCGTGGGATCTAAGAAGTTCCCAATCAATAACAGAACCAGCGTCAATGTGGTGATTAGCAAGCTCCAAATACTTTGTGGTGGCAGCATCGTTGTCAAATAGACCCCAACTATGGACCAATTCCCCGTAATTAACTTGTTGGGACCTGGATGAGCTACCTCTGTGTTGTGTTGATCGCTTACTCATTTTCCTGGAGAAAGTTAGAGCGAACGAAAACAATTAGCAGAAGAATTTTTATTGATTTCTGCTGTCAGATACATCTGACGCCGTCAGAATTTGTCCTGACACCGTCAGACTTAGCAAAAATCCGACTCATGCAAATGCGAGGGAAAAATCAATTTTCAAACTTTTAACCCATTACCCAAACGCTCCTTTAATCAGGAAACAGGGGTGGGGGGTCAAAGAATCCGAGGCATGATGGGTTTTCTCTAAATTAATGCATGATTCGAGTGAGACAACATCATCAAATGGTAACCCCATGATTACAAATCACCAATTGGATGGCATTACGATTTGCTAATATTGGGTCAAGAGTGGGGTTTCGGGCGAAAGGGGTCTTTCAAGTTGATGGGTCCTAGGGACAATTGATCGAAAAAAGATGAAGAAGAATCACTTACCAAGTGAAGATTGGATGCGGAAGACGTCGAATTGGAGGTTGGAGAATCGGAGTAGCAGCAGCACTTTGGGTGAGATTTGTGGGGTATGGGTTGAAAGTGATTGGTTTTGGGTTAATATTGCTGATCCATCGAGCTGACGGCGTCAAGAGTTAAATCTGACGCCGTCAGATACCCGTGTAAGGTGAGGTTTGGAGTAGTTTCATGTTCAGTCCCTGCTCTTTGCGTGAATAACTAAACATTAGTGAAACCCATGAGTAGCTATTCCGTTAACGAGGTCCGCCAGGGTCGAACGTCTCATTACTGTCACGGAAAGAGGTAAGGTTGTAGAAGGGGTCGGGTGACGTTTTGGCTAAGTTGATCCCTATGCACGGGTCATTGGTGCGAGAAGAAAGACGTTGTTCCATAGGGGGTTTCAAATCAGTGGTGTTTTTGAGGTGCAACCTCTTTACACCGGGTTTAAAACCAAAAGAACGTTTCTTAGATAGGTTTGGGAATGTGGTTAGCAGGCATCCAACGAAAATGTTATGGAATTGCGAATTCTTTTCTTTCTGAGGATACTCACAAGAGTGGGGGGTGATTGACGGTGAAGCATTTGGGTGAAGCTTCTCGCTATCCTCTTGGTTAAACATCAAAGGGGTTGAGACATCGAAGACCTTTTCGATTTTTTTAGGTACGGAATTTTCCTTGATCCTTTCTTTGACCCTTGACATGAATTGGTCTGCGAAATTCATAAACGCTTTATGAGTACTCTCCATGCGTGCTTCTAGGTGCTGGATTTGTTTTTCCTGATTATCCATGAAGGTTACCATTATCCCTTCGAATTCCTCTTGTCGTGAACGTTCAGGAAAATTCTGGTTGATAACCGTATTCCTGCATAGATTATGATTCCACACGGGTTCAGCAGAAAGTTTCTCAATACCTATTAATTCATTTACCTGCTTCTCGATGCTTTCTAACAACTGTTCTTGGGTGGCACATGCGTAGTCAAGTTTTACCTTGCTTGGGAACATCGGGTCTTCCCATCCTTCCTCTTCGTATTGTGCCAACTCCTCAAGAACTTTCCAGCACTCGTCAACGCTGAGTCTATCTAGCCTACCCTTGGCTGCGTAATCAATGGCTCTCCTTGTTTGATAGTCAACCTTATAGTAAAAGATTTGGATCTGGAGCCATGGTTCGATGCCATGATGAGGGACTTTTCGGAGTAGGTCTTTATATCGAATCCATGCTTCATAAAAGGATTCATTTTGACGTTCTTGGAACATCAAGATGTCATTCCTAAGCTTAGTAGTTCTCCCCGGTGGGAAAAATTGAGCAAGGAAACGAGTGGTGAGATCATCCCATGTGGTGATGGATCCCGCGGGTAAACGCTCAAGCCATTGACTAGCTTGATCCCGTAGAGAGAATTGGAATAGGCGTAAACGGGTAGTCTCTCTAGTTGCAACATCTAGGTCTATGGAATCTACGATTTTGAGGAAGTCCTTAAGATGTTGGTTTGGATCTTCGGAACGAAGTCCATGGAATGCACATCCGCTTTGCACCAACCGGATGGTGTCGGATCGCAAGGGGGTCACATTGGCTCCGGTGAGCTCAATGGTGTTTCGGTAGCCTTGGTGGCTAGGTCGGGAATACTCTCCTAAGGTTCGCGGCCTAAGGGGTTCTAATGGTGGGTTTTGTTGTGGTGGGATGACAGGTTCAAAGATGTTACCACCTTCCATGATGTCGGATGGTAAAGAGTTACGAACAAAGGCACGAAGAAATAAGATAGACTAAAGAAAACCTAAAAATAAAAATAAAATCTTACTAGAAAGGAATCTAGCAAGTAGACCTAATAAAAAGGAATCCTAACCTAGACAATAACTATTCCCCGGGCTGCGGCGCCAAAAACTTGATGCGTGGGAATCGCAACAAGCTTTACCTCTCGAGGGATCTCGAGATGCTTACAACCCCCACCAGGCAGTGTACCTGATCGTTGTAGTATAGTATAGTGACAAGTACCGGGGGATTGATCGTTCAGCTTAGGAATAGTGTCGCTAGGGTTAGAAAGCCTAATTACTAGTTCTAAAGGTGAGGGATGATTATTTTTGTATTTTTATATTTTATGGAAAGCAATTAAAATCTCGGGTTTTGAAGGATTAGGGTGGAATTAGTTGCTATTCAACTAACCCAAAACTAAGATGCAATCAAAATAAAATACTAAAAAATGAAATTAAACTAATTTATACTAAAGTTGTGAGCAGTAATTGGAGAAAATGTGTTTACTTAGATTTCACTACTCCCTAGATATCTTTTACACGTTAATTACTTGTTATAATTGCATGGATGACGGATTGTATTCCTTAATACCATTCATGGGGTGGCATACATAACTCCCCAATTCTATGAGCTCTTATCTCCTCCTACACCATGCCCAGCACAACTATAGGGATTGTAAACAGTGGCTCATGCATTAAATACAACCAATAAAGACCTAGTACGCCTCGGTTCATGTTTCTTAAGACGTTCAAGCATGTTAACATTTGGAGATCTGCCAGTTTTCTTAAGCCTAACATATAAAATCATTCATCCAAGACAAGAATAAACAAGTAATCAACACATAATCAATATCTAGGTTTCATTAGATCTAAGCAAACACAAAAGAGATCTAGCCTAGCATAATGGAATTGAGACAAGAACAAGATATAGACAACCAACACATAGACATATTGATTGAATTAGAAGAACACTTATCTCAATTACAATGCAAGGTATCAAGGGTTTGGAACCCTTGAAAAACCTGTAAAAGTTGCACCAAAATCGTCTTTAGGGTTTCTCCAAAACTTCTCTTCTTTTATGTGAAAAACTAGAAAACTATATATAGGAAAATCGGGGTGACGGCGTCAAGAACAAAGGTGTGACGCCGTCATCTCGCCGCCAAATACTTCCTCGGACGGCCTTGATCTACTTCTGACACCCTGTGTGACGCCGTCATGAGCTACGGATTTTAATTCTTGGGGTTTGACGCCGTCATGAGTTTACTCTTGACGCCTTCATGTACTGTTCCAGCATGGAAAATTGAGACTTTGCCGTTTTCTTCACTTTTATGCTCCAAAAACGTCCAAAATGGCTTCTTTTCCAGAATTCACTCTCCAAGTACCTAAAATCACAAAAGGAACGATTTAGGGCAATATTTGATCAAATAAATTCGGATTCCGGCTTAAATGACCCCCTAAAAATGGACCATTTTTCGCCTCATCATTTAGTACTCTCATGATTAATTAGAGAATTAATCATGACTGAGAAAAAACATGACCAAAATAAGCCTCGGCCGTGAAAAACTGGAATTTTCAGTTTTTAAGCACTTTTACTTAGCCATAACCTTAGCCTATACCTGCACCGGGTTTCTAAGACAATTTGAGTTTTCAACTTATTAGAATAATTCAACATATTTTTCCCTCCTCCTTTGACCAAAAATTATTCCTTGATTTTATAAATCATTCCTTGAGTTTTAGGCTTAGGGTTTTAAGTTTAAAGACATTTAATACCAACCGACACTAGACAGAGCCCAGCCTAGACATTATAAGTCATTTTAAGTCATTAGTATACTATTAGAAAAGTTACATTTTACTTTTCTCAATTTTACGCAACTTTCGTACGTTTTATGTATTACGCGTTTTAGACCCGTGTTTCCAGTTTTAGCAGGGTTTGAGCACCCCAATAGAACCTACCACTCATTTTATATTTTATTATGAAGTATATTGACATGTTTAACCATACTTTCAAGTTTCATATTTTTAGGATACCCGGTTTTACGTTTCGTGACTTAACAACTTACGGTTAGCATTTTACGGAGTCAAAACTAGTTACATAAGCTTGGATAATATCATGAAAAGTCCACACTTGCTCCCCAAGCCTTGTGAAACCGCCTCTAGGGGGGGGGGGATTCACACTTGTGGCATGATCTCATGACTTTAGCCATTAGATCAAGACTTATTTACAACTTGGTCACCAAGTTTAGGCACTTTCCTAGTTAGCTTCCTAAACTCCTCATTCATGCTATAAATAGCCAACTAGAAACACTTTGATCTTCATCTTTTCATCAATAAAAATGCCACAACATAAATCCCTAGAACCATGATCCTTTGATCTTCAAACTATAAGTTACACATAAGAGTTCAAGGTCTTAGTATTCTCTACCTAGTTCTTAAGTTTGTTTGGTGATTCCATGGTTGAATTAAGAGCTACACAAGGGTACCAGGGCTGAAGTTAAATGATTTTCACAAGGGTTATATCAAGGCTAGCAAGGGTTACAAGAGTTATGGTGAAGGGTTTACAAGCTTAGGTTTAGTGTCCTAGTTCTATACTTGACTTCCTTTCTTTAGAAAGCCAAAAGTTGTAAGAAATCCTATTACACTTTCTTTCTCAATATCATTTTCATACTTATTATGGTTCTTTCATGCTATATATGGTCTTTGTATTATGTTCATGATGTATAAAAACTAGTAAAACAAGTTATGGTGTATATATGTTAACTTATGTTGTTTAAACAAGTAAACTAGTGATTTTATGGAGAACCACGACCAAAATAGTACAACTATGATATTGGACACTTACTTACCGTTAAAGAGGACTTAATAAGGAAAACATAGCAATTTGAATCACCCAAAACGAGTACATGAGTCAAAAGATACGGCCATAAGAAGTTAGCGAACCAAAACGCCGAAACTGCCAATACCCTACTGTTTGCATTTTGCCATTTTGAAAGTCACCCTTCTGCTCCGATTCATCAAAAAGTTAAAACACGAAAGTTGTCCGGAACGATGTTTTCGTTCAGTAATACAGAAGCTCGAGCCCTGAAAATGCTTTCTGAGTGATAATTTTCTTCAAATTCTTAACAGCCCATTTTTAGACCAAAGTCACTATATAATAGTCATGTTTTACTAAGACCAAGAGGTCTAATGACCTAAAGCCAAGACCACAACCATGGCTAAAGCCAAGGTTGAGTCTCAAGACCATGGTAACAATGACCGAGGTCACAGCAAAGCCACAGCTAAAGACCATATAACTTTTAATGATCAAAAACTTATATATATGTTATCAAATACTACAATAGTAGGGAGCCTCATGTGAGGAGTTCATTAAGTAAACTGTCGAGATGAGTTGTGGATTTACGAATTAAAGTGTCCTGGCTCCTCGAACGTTTACTCCATGACTTCTGAATTATGTCGGCCCGAACGGTAGTAAGAGATATACAACCTATACATGTTTCATAAACCACTTATATTCAACGACTTACACTATATACTAAGTACTACATCATGAACATTATACAAGACATATATAGGCAATTCTTCATATTCTTAGACGTTACTCCAAACCTAAGTCGCAACGTTCTATTATAGGCTGCTCTTAGAGACTTTCGCGATTCGACTAACACTTTCATTTCTCATTACATAAGCTTAAGGTGAGTCATAGCCCCTACTTTTTCATACTTGTTTTAACTCTTTGGGGGAGATACATGCACAACTACTTGCTTACTTGTACAAATACTTAAAACATTTATACTTGATTGTTTTATACTTGATTGTCTTATACTTGATCACATTATACTTGATTTCATATATACATGATTGCGTTATACTTAATTGTGAGACTTCCAGTGGCACCAAATTAAGTTGTTGGATGACCATTGAGGCTTTGATACATCCCAACATTTGCGAATGTTGGATACATCATAAACGTGAGGTCTTCAGAGATGAAGTGTAGACTCACGACTAATTGCTTAACTGTTTTGATGAACTTATACATGTCTTTATTATACTATATTTTTAGCAGTGGGTTGTGAACACACAGGTTACAAGTCTCTTATGGCGGGACTTGCAACTGAGTGGATTCACAATGCCTTTGCTGTGTAAACATTCTTTTGAGGTTTTTTTTTTAACTGTTTTAAGACAAACTCTATGAACTCACCAACCATTGTGTTGACACTTTAGCATGTTTATCTCAGGTTAGTAAGGCGATAGCTAGTGCGTGGAACATAGAGTCAAGCTGCATATTCTGAAGACTTATGCTTTTTATCATTTACAATTCGAAACATTTTATATACATTTATGTATCATACTTTGGGATCTCATGTTTGTAACTTTGAATTCATTAATCGAATGGTAACTTTTCAAAACGTCTCATTTAGAGGTCGTTTTCTATAACTTGTACTTTGTATTATGAAGTAGCACCCTAGTGACACAGTCTTCCGCTGCGGTATTTTGGGGGTGTTACATATGTGTTGTTTGATTATATCGTATGCTTTTCTTTCTTTTAACATGCTAGCTTAGATTTACTTGTGTTTGCTTAGACCTAATGAAACCTAGTTATTGATTGTTGGTTGTTGGTTTGTCATTAATTGTTGTGGGTGATTGATTTTTGCGTTAGGCTTAAGAAAACTGGCTAATCTCCTGATTCGTAACTTGCTTGAACGTCTTAAGAAACGTAATCGAATGTGTACTATGGTTTATTGATTGTATTAACCTCCCTTATGGTGGAGAAAACCGTACACACCTTAGCTTACACCAATTTAGCGACACAAAGCTAAATGTTGAGTTCTAATCGTAGCTAGAATCAATCTCACAACTACAATCACACCACAACTTCTTCACACCCTTTCATGCCTTCTACACTTCTTCACAACTCTTGTTTCTTCACGCCTTCACAACTTCTAGGCTTCTAAGTCTTCACAACTTCCATACTTCTATCTCTCTACTTGAGGGCCTTTATCTACGTACCACTACAAGGATTCTTCTACTTAAAAAACTCCTATGTCTTCTATACTTCAAAGCTTCTATGTCTCCACACCTTATAGTCTTCAATGTCTTCTCAACTTTGAGGCTTCAACTTCTTTACTACTTCAAGGCTTCTATACTACTATAAGGCTTCTTTATTTTCGCTACTAACCACTAATTCAATATGCTACCACTTCTTATATCTCCAATCACTAATTCTATGAACTTCTACTTCTTCACTTCTAATACCACTTCGCACTTTCAACAATTCTAGATCATATATCTAAATCTAGCTAACCAATGTATACACCTTATACACCAAAGTATGAATGATTAACAAGATAAAATGGACAAACAACTTAGATAGCAAGATGATACTAAGTTGTAATACTACTAGTCTTGATAGATAGAAGTATTCTTCTCTTTGCACTTGAATGTTGAGGCTTGAATCACTTTGAAACAAAGATTACTGTATATAAGATCAAAGGATTTTAGAGGATAGAAATTGAGGTTTGAATCAGAAAGTTTAGAGTGCAAAAAGGTGAGAAAAATTAGTGGAATGAACCAGCATTTAAAGGCATAGCTGGGGGGAATCAAGAGCGTGCCAGTCAATTTAATTATTAAGGGGGCCGCCTGGTTAATTAAGGGCGCCGCCACTCCTGAACGTTGCCCATTTTTGTCCTTTTGTGAGGAAAATTTTTCTAGATTAAATTTGCCATTTTTGGCTGAAATTTTGAATTCATATATTTATAATGAATTAAACATATTCTTTTAATTCCAAAAATGTTTTATAAAAGATATAAAATATTTTGTGACATTTTATAAAAATCTAATGATTAATAAAAATGTTCCTTTGATCTTATAATGCATTAGACACTTTGTTTATTCATACCTTAAGTGATTAGATGGTAAAAGAAAGTATTTATTACTAAATACTTATTTACGTCATGATCTTTGGTTTGATGAGTTTTCGCTTTGTGATTATCAAAACATAGAGATATCGAAAGATATGAATAACATTTTTAGGCATTTATTTATGTGGAAAACTAGAAGGGGGGTTGAATAGTTTTACGTCTTTTTCGTTTTATTTGTTTTGTAAAAGTTAGCTTCTAAAGATTAGACGAAAATTTCAAAACTATTTAATGCAAAAATATAGATACTAGTTTATTTACGATTTTTTATAAACACTACTTATGTATAATGTACAATTTCAAAACTCTTTAATGCAAAAGTGTAGATACTAGTTTATTTACAATTTTGTATAAACACTACTTATGTATAATGTTGGGAAAGAATTTATAATCTCATATATCATATATATAAGCATATATATATATATATATATATATATATATATATATATATATATATATATATATATATATATATATATATATATATATATATATATATAAGTGTTTTAATACAAGTTTATGTACTTGGTTTGTTTTTGTAAGATTAATTTTATGAATGAATTTTAGTTTGATCTTTATGTGAAATCAATATATGCACAACACAAGCAATTATAATTATGTATGAAATGCTAATAAGTAAGTAATCAACAAGTGAGAGATGGAAAGATCAAACCGAGAGACAAAGGATTTATAGTGGTTCGGCTACAAGGACACCTTCCTTGCCCTACTCCACTCCCCGAGTCACCTACTCGAGAGTTTTCTTAACTAGATCAAAAACCTCCCTTATGGCGGAGAAAACCTTACACACCAAATTATGCACCACAAATTTGTCACAACACAATCACAACTTCTTCACACCAATCTACGTCACACCAATTCTTCTTCACACCTTTCTACTTCACTCCTAGCTTCTTCATAACTTTCTAATTCGCTCCTAGCTTCTTTACAACTTACTACTTCCTAACTCTTTTTCTTCACGCCACTTGTTTCTTCACACCTTCACTACTAATTCCTAACCACTACTCCAAGATATATACTACTTCACAACTTCTAGGCTTCAAGGTCTTCTCAACTTCAAAGCTTCAACTTCTTTGTCTTCACAACTATCTCCACTTCAATATACTACCACTACTTATTTCTTCTATCACTAATCTTATCCGCCTCTACTTCTTCCCTTCTAGTACTACTTCACACCTTCAATAAATCTAGATCCTATATCTAAATCTATTTAACCAATGTATACACTATATTCACCAAAGAATGAATGATATACAAGATGAAATGATTAAGCAACTTAGATAGCAAGATGATACTAATTTGTAATACTCCAAGTCTTGATGATTAGAAGTATTCTTCTCTTTGCACTTGAATGAATGAGGCTTTGGATCACTTGGAAACAAAGGCTTATAAATTATATGATCAAAGGATTTTTAAGATTGAAATGGAGATTTGAATCAAAAAGTTTTTAGTGCAAAAAGGTGAGAAAAATTCCAGATTTGAGGTGGTATTTATAGGCAACAAAATCTGACAGAGGAGCGTGGCCGGTCCCCTTAAATCAAGGCCGGCCCCCTTAAAATTAAGGGGACTGCCCTTTATAATTAAGGGGGCCGCCCAGCTGTAACGGTCAGATTTTTTGTTTTTTAGTGGGGAAAGTTTATTTAGTGAAAAACTAACTGATTTTGGATAAAAATTTGAATTCATATATTTAGTATGAATAAAACATTTTTCTTTATTACCATAAGTGTTTTTCAAAAATATATAATATGTTTATATAATTAAGTAAACTTTGTAATACTTAATTAAGTTTTCCTTTGATCATAAATTGCACTAAACACTTTGTTTATTCATACCTTAAGTGATTAGATGGTGAAAGTGATGATTTACTACTAAATACTTGTTTACGTCATGATCTTTGGTTTGATGTGTTTTCGTTTTGTGATTATCAAAACATAGAGATATCGAAAGATATGAATAACGTTTTTAGTCATTTATTTATATCAACAATCTCCCCCTTTTTGATGATTACAAAACCTAAACTCATTCAATCCAAAAATTAATTTTTAGACAAGTATTTAGTGAGTTTATATTCACTTCTCCCCCTTTTTGTAAAATCAAAAAGGTTTAAGCCAATAAGAAGGAAGCTCCCCCTTGATGTATGCTCCCCCTCGATTGAGGGCACCAAGGGTTCGAGTATTGGAATTCTTGCAAGAAAAATATTAGAAGCACAAGCATGGCACAAGCAAACACATATAGCATAATACCAACTAATAATAAGCATGGCAAAAGATAATTAGAAACACATATTAAATCATTCATTAATAGAAAATGATTATGTCAACCCATAATCATTGTTACAAAGGCCATAAAGATAGAATACTAAACTAAGTAGAGCATCCTAATGTGCTAACAAGGAGTGTCACCAAACTTTCTTAAATCCCAAAATGGTTGAGGAGTTTTATTTGAAAATGAGAAACATAAGCATATAGAATGCTTGGTGGTTTAGTGGAGATAAACTTTTGGTTGCATGGATGCTGGTGAGTTTGGAGATGTGGAGCTTGTAGGTGGTGGATTTGAAGTTGGGTTTGTTGATTGAGGATTTTGATGGAGTTCAAGTGATGGTGTTTGTTGAGATCTAGTAAGAAGATACTCAATCCAAGTAAAGTGCTCATTCAATGCAATGGTTTGTTGTTGGAGGAAGATGCAACAAGGGAAATTGTTAACATGCTTCTCAATTTGGTTGATGTTGTGTGGTGATGATGGTGAGCTTGATTGAGGTGGATCCAAATTGCGTTGAGCAAGATGTAATGCTAAAAGAGCACTAAGCTCATGAGCCTCTTTTAGCTCCTCAACGAACTTCAAGTGTTCGGAGGAAGGTGATGGTGGTGGAACATGATAGTTGTCTTGGGTGAAGGTTTGAACATGCAACATAGGAATGGCATGTGAAGTTGTAGGATGTGGTGGTGGTACTCTTGGTGGTGGAGACATGGTTGAGCTTGGGTAGTCATGAAAACATGAAATGGGTGGAAGAGGTTCTTCATGAGTGGGTGGTGTTTTTGTTGAACGAGCAACATGTGAAGTATTGATTGAAAGATTGGGATTGTTGTTTTGGGATTGAGCATGCTCATCATAAGAAGAGGCATTAATGAGGGCATGAGTGGATGATAGGTTGTGAGATGAGTCATTAGTGTGGGTTTGAGGTTTAGTTGTTGGTTGACTTGGAACAACATCACTTGAGTTATGACAAGAATCAACTTTCCTCCTCCAAACGGGTTTGACGGAGATCCTTGTGGTTCTTGAAATCATTGGTTTTTGGTTGTTGGGAGATGACATGTTTAGGTGTGATGGCATTAATGATGGAAAGAGGGTATTTATTGTTGGTTTTATAGACATTATAATAATAGTCGTGTGTTAGGATCGAACTTGAGATCACGGGATTACACACAATACGTATGAAGAGAAAAAGAAATAATTATTTATAAAATGTTATAAATAATTATTAATAAACACAAAATAAATAATAGTAATTAGTATTTAATGATAAATGACTAATGACCTATTAAACAAAGATTAGGAAAGTAATACTAAGGAAATTTTGGAAACAAGGGAAGGTTCCGGAATCCCCTAAGGGATTCCAAAACCGATCGGCTATAGGGGGGAATCACCTCCTTTGTGCCTTGTGCTCTAAGTATTGATTAGTATATAAGCAAACCCAAGATACATGTTTTCAGATAACTTGTACACACACATCTTGGTGTTTTCTCTCCTTCTCTAGTCCATTAGTCGATCCATACAAACAATCCCATAAGGGATTCGATTTTTATAGATCAAACAAAGTTTTGTGTTTAATTACTTGCATAAACTTTTTCTTGAATTAGTACGTGTGTACAAGAACGTGAATCAAACACACTATTGTTTGATTCTTGGATTGAATTACAAAAGAGGTAAGGGGTAATTCTTGTAATCCACATAAACCCTAATTAGGGTTCTTGATTAAAGATTGCAATTTGATTCTTGTTCGGGCTAGAATCACAAAGGTATGTTTACTATTTAAATATTGATTAATTAATTACATGTTATTTGATCATGTTATAATTGCTTCCGCTGTGCTCACTTGATGTGTTTGGTTTATAATATATGAATGTCATGATATCATAATTCAACAGTGGCATCTAGAGCCGTTATAATGTGTAATTAATTATCGAAACGCATAAAAATTGGATCTTGATTCGTTTAGTTACATGTTTTTAGGGTTTATTTGTTAGATTCCTAACCCTAAATTTTTTTTTGGGTCGATTTGACCTTAAGGGTTTTTAGGGTTTTGGTTTTTGATTTTTTTAATATGATTAGAAACCCTAGGATGTCATGTAATTGTTATGCGTTTTAGTAAATGATCTTGGTGCAATATGTTAATTGTTAAGCTAAATCCATGAAAAAGTGCATATTTGCATGGATTTTATATTGTGTGATAATTTAAATGGTTTAAATTGTTTATATGAATTAATGGTTAAATTATATCAAAACATGTAAATTTATTAATAGATGTCGAATTGGAGAAGACTCCAATATTAAGTAATTAATTATGTGCTATGTGGTATTTATTTAATTTTGGCTTACGCAATCGATTTATCGATGTATGTGGCTCTTTTTCCTAGAAGAAGAAAGCCTTAATTGAATTAATACGTTATACACCTAGATTTGATTATTAATAGGACTATTGAATAAGATTTGCATGTGGCTACATGTTTTATACATATTTAATTGTTATGATTATGTATATTTGTTTATTTAGTTGTTTTATTTTTTATTGTACATTACTTGTTTTTGTTTATTAATTGTGTTAGACATGTTTATAAACGAAAAGGGTAATTTTTGAATAGAAAAATAATACGGACTAAATAATGGCGAAATTGTTTTGGTTTTTAAGAATAAATTTCAAAGGATTGGTTGATTGATGTTTTGTACATAGTGTGCGAAAGGCGGACCGAAGGTTGCCATCCAACGTACTTGTAGAGAGGGGTTTTTAAAGCTCATGCACCTACCGGTTCTCTACAACTGCCTGGTTGCCGACCCTAGACTTACCTATATCACTATATTACGTACATTGTCATCTTAAGGGTGAATTAACCACAATTCCACAATGATTATCCGAAACACTAAGCTTTCGGGCTTATGCAAAAGTACGATATAGTGGACGATAATTGATGGTAATTCTTTAATTGGTGAACCCGATACCTCAATCAAAACTTTGTTATTTTACTCTTAGCAAATTGGTAATAAAAATGTTTTGTAAAACCAATGTTATGAAGTTGTATGCATGCTTCTTCATACATTATTTTGATCACATCAAAATATTAATACCCTTATAAAATTAAGTTGAATGTCATCTAATTAAGAACACTTGAAGTTGTAATTTACGTCATCTGAGAACTTGGCGAGATTGCAATGGAGAGGTAAATTTCATAAATTCATTGCTAGCAGATCAACTGATGTGATGGATTTGTGAGTTTACAGTTTTTAAGTTAGAAGACTTAAATTGAGTAGTAAGTGAGATCTTGGACTCAAGGCATTAAGATGGGGACTAAACATGCTTACAATACAAATGTTTTGTGATTGTAAATCCCATATATCTAGGAATTGGACAAATGTTATGCCAATTACTTGTACGACAAGTTACCTCATATTATACTTTCATTACTAGCAGATCAACTGATGTGATGAAACTATGTTTATGGAGGATCCTAGTTATCAAGATTATTCTATGGATATGATTTCCTTGGGTATTTTAATTTTCTTGAAAAATTGTATTATCAAAAATACTAATGTTTTGAACTTTCTTTATCTGTAGAAATGGCTCAAACTGATAACACCAACTTTCGTTCTGTGTTCAAAACTTATTTTGAACGAGAAAAATTGACTGGCTCAGAGAATTTCAATGATTGGTATCGTTCACTTAGGATTGTCCTGCGAGTGATTGGTCAACTTGAAATCTTGAAAACGCCTTGTCCTGCTGAACCTGAAGGCGAGGCAGCTACTGAAGCTGCTAAGGCTAAATGGAATCTTGATTGTAAGGAACATATTGATGTGGCCGCAATGATGTTAGGGGCGATGTCCACACCTCTTCAAAGACAGTTTGAAGAGTATTTCCCCATGAACATGATTGATGAACTTAAGAAACTATATGAGAAACCGTCAAATGTAGAGATTTATGATTTGATGGAGGCTCTACATAGTTGTAAGCAGGGTGATGGTGAACCTGTGAGTGCTCATGTGTTGAAGATGAAAAGTTTCATGGATCAACTACAAACACTTAAGAAACCCTATGACAATGATATGGCTGTGAACTTAATCAATAGATCCCTTAACAAGGATTTTAGTGGTTTTGTGAGGAACTTCAATATGCATTGCGTGGGGAAGACAGTAAGTGAATTGCACGCACTGCTCATTGATTATGAGAAAGGGTTAACACCAAAGGCTCCTACGCCCCAAGTACTTGCTATACAAAGGGGTAGAATTAACAAGCCAAATGCGAACAAGAAGAAGGGTAAAGGAAAGAAGAAGGCTAATAAGAATAGGCAGGTTATGGCTTATCAACCACCTCAACCTAAGAAGAACCCTCCTGTGAAGAATAATCCAAAGAAGGATCAAGGATGCCATTACTGCAAGGTGATGGGTCACTGGAAGAGGAATTGTCCTCTTTATCTCGATGACTTGTGAAACAATAAGGTTAAGAAGACTGGGCACATGGGCGCCAGTACTTCAGGTAACTTATTTGTCATTGAATTATTTACTTTATCTCATAAATTAAATTCCTGGGTATATGATACTGGATGTGGTATTAATATTTGTAATACACTACAGGGGTTTAGAGAGGAAAGGAGACTAGCTTATGGGGAGCAATTTCTGCATGTGGGAAATGGAGCACAAGCAGCAGTGGAAGCCATAGGAATGTTTAATTTAGTTTTACCTTCGGGTTTAGTACTTGTTTTAAACAATTGTCATTATGCACCTTCTATAATTAGAGGTGTTGTTTCCTTTTCATGTTTGTTGGATCTTGGTTTTACTCATACTATTTATGGCAATAAAATTTCTGTTTCTTTAAATGGTGTATTTTATTTTAATGTTGTTGCTGTGAATGGTATGTTTGAAATTGATATTAATGATTGTATGACTTCCAACAATAATAATAATTCGATGTACAGCATAAGTAAGAGAATGAAGTATGACTTGAATTCGTTTTACCTTTGGCACTGTAGACTTGCCCATATAGGCAAGACTCGCATGCAAAAGCTGCAACGTGATGGGCTTTTGAATAATATCAATGATGAGTCATTTGATAAGTGTGAGTCTTGTATTTCTGTGAAGATGATGAAGAAACCTTTTGTTAGGTCATGATTTTAATAACATAATCACTAATAGATCTAGAGAGAGAAAGAGAGTAGAGAGAGAGAGAGAGTGGAAGGAACTCTTAAGAATGGAATGAAAGAAAATGAAATTACCAAGAGAACAAACCCCCTCAAAGGAGGGGTTACAATACTATTTATAGGTGAGGACTAGGGCAACACTCCCTTCCTCCCTATCTTGAAAACGAAATGGGCTTAAGGCCCATGGGCTTGCTACATAAGCCTTAAGTTATAATAAACATACAAGCCTTAGCAACCTATTACAAGTAAATGACCGAGACTTGATAAATAGTAAAACTACGTTCCCAACAATCTCCCCCTAAGGGTCGGTCATCAAGGTTGCTTGACGTCTTCGTCTTAATCTTTGACTTTTAATGCTTTAGACGTCTTCTAAATCATTCATCGTTCTTTGTTCTTATTTGATGTAGTTGTGATCACCTTATTACAAAATGTAATGACCGAGACTTGAATAAATATAAAAGTACGTTCCCAACAATCTCCCCCTAAGGGTCGGTCATCACGGTTGCTTGACGTCTTCTTCTTTGTCTTTGACTTTTGACTCGTATAACTTAAGACGTCTTCAAAAGAGAGTGGGTGTTCTTTGCCTTCTTTGACTTTTCTTGTTCGTAATAGATGTGGTAGTGATCATCTTATGAAGTTATCTGCCATGCGTCACTTCTGCGTCTGTGGTGGTCGTCGTCCATTCCAACATGCTCATACACCTTTGAACTTATACATTCACATGCACGTAGTTCCCTTTCATTCACATAGATCTTTAGTCCTTAAACTTTGTAGATTCTTCTTTTTGGCGTAGAATCTAATTTTGAACATTGTGTTGCTTAGATCTTTGAGGGAGCTTTTGTTGACTTCAAGATGTATGTATGAGCATGCGGAATCAGTCTCCATGGAGATGATATGTCCCTGAAAGTAAACAGTTAGCAATAAACAACCGGTACTTACAGATAAGAAATTAGAGATCGTCAACAGCATAGTGTGAAGACTCCTTCTAACCCTTATCAAGGCCGTTCCCATATCATATACTCCCAAAGGAGCTTACGAGACCTACTAGGTAGCTCAATGACTGGGTGAGTCGTTGGGGATCACTCCACGACTGTAGACTACTAAAGAACCACCACAAACACTAAGCGTAACCCACAAGGAGTTACCGAAGTGACCTGCTGTCAGGGCTGTTTGATGTTGACCCTGGCAGGATTTCCGTTCAATCATTGAGAAATACTTAGGTAAATTCTCTCATAAACGTTCTAGGCAGATTGCTAAGATCTGTGAAGGACTCGATAATTTACAGCTGGTACCCATTGATGTAGAACACCAGTTGTAGAAAATACTAAGTGTTCCTAAGAGATCTTTGATGTATCTCATGGCTCTAGACTCGATAAGTGCTCACTTAGGTTTCCTATGCGGAGACTAGGGAGGGGTCTCCTGCTTCAATATCAACTATCTCTAAGAGATAAGTCGATAGATTACACTGGTTCCCCGTGAGAATGAAACAAGCTCTTTTAAGAGAACTTGAGTGGTTAAGAAGGTTTAGTGCATTGCGTCACTGGGTCCATGACGACTTAATCTTTAATACCGGTGTTGTCTTAGCAACAACCAGTAGCATATGAATTGAACCCGGTGTCTGCCCTAAGGTTGAACTTATGGAGGCTATTTCTTTTCAACCTTTTCTTTACTTTTCTTTTTAATTCTTCAACTCCTTCTTTCCCTTTCATTCTTTTCTCCTTTTTTGTATCATACCTAAGGACTTCTAATTCTAACTATTGGTGATGTCCTTGGGTAGATCCCTCCGGCTCTGGCGGATCATAGGACGGTTTTTCCTATCTTAATCACCTTATAACTCTGTGATTATCCGACAATAGCCAAGAAACCTTTGAAAATCTCGCAAAGTGTTTGTGATTATCAAACATTTTGTTTAACATTTTGAGAGTTTTGTGTTTATGAAGGGCTCCCCCTTCACATGTGCTCATAAATAAATTTGCACATGCGGGAGGAGCGAGCACTTTTTGAATTGATCCACTTTCAGTGAACAAGACCGATTCGAGACACGCTTACATCACTAGTTAGACTAGCTTGAAGTTATTACCCGGCCTGGTTGTCACACCCCCAAAATACCTGAATGGCAGCAGAATGGAATACCTGGGAGTGACTGTCATAGCACCATAGTTTACCGTTATATTGAACGACCTAAAGTGTCGTTTAGAAAATACAGCGTTTGATCATCATATCATTCAGAGTTTACAAAGCTTAGGTCCCAAAAGAGTTTGCCAAAATAGTTAAAATAAGTTCAACAAGATCAAACGTTTCATAAGTGCAGAAAATATAGTGAGACGCGTCGACTCCGCGACTCCATGAAGGTCCAAATGTATGCAACATGAGCTACCTTAATAACCTGAGAAATACATTGCGAAAACGGTCAACATAAAGTTGGTGAATAATCATAGGTTTATAAGTTAAATCGTATGTACAATAAGCCACAAGTATAAAGTAAAGTACTAAAATGTCAAAAGTGCTACATTGTCTCTTAAGCTCATGGCACCGAAGCTCGACGAACTAAAATTGGCCCCAAAGGAGTGTTTATCAGGCACTCGTGCTATAATTAGACATGAAATGCATTCGTTTTCCTTATGGAGCAACCCAAACACGAATGGAGGAGTCACCCTCGATAGATCTATCCACTCACTCTCGCTTGGCAATATAATTAACGGTCCATGATAATAAAGGGGACTTGAAGTGATAGTACTACCAACTTAAGCAATGTATGGAATTTAATACTTGGGCATGTACAAAAATAATATAATTGTGCAATGTATTCTCCCCCGTGGGATTTAAAATCAAATAAGTACTAAAAACGGGGCTATGAGAACTCACCTCGAAAGGATGGTACAACGATGGTACAATGATGTAAAAGTAGTCGGGACAATGAGGCGCGAACACTAGCCGCAACCTAAATGAATAATCGCGATCTAATTTAGATCAAGCCGTAATGAAATGAATGCACATGCACATGATACCCATACCACTCGTAATTTGGAAATACTAGTTATCATCATAGTAAAATAGTTTCCATACTTAGGAAAATAGTCCATATATAGAAGTATATAACTTGTCGTATTATCTCGTATGAAAATGTTAGCGTTAAATTCCTTGTATCGAAAACCTTAAGATAACGTCGTTTAAGTCGTATAAATATTCTCTTGGGCCATACGTATTCATTTGCTAAGAATATAGTCCTTAGTATCATTTCTAGAAAAATATACCATTTAGTGCGTAAGTTATTATTTTTATTTGTGACCAAAAATATATATATAGTTTTGACGATGTTAAAATGGGTATAACTCGGTCGTTTTAAGCTCGTTTTCCTCGTTCTTTATGTCCACGGATTCGTCTTTGTATATACTAGTATATTTTTGACAACTCGGCTCTTTTAGGTTACGTTTAATGCCTCTTTTTACCCATTGAAATCTGCCTAACAGCAAGCAGTTTTTGTAAAAGTAGTTTTCGTCGTTAAATTTGCAAAAATCATATCTCCTTCGTTATAAGCTTGTTTTAGTCCATTCTTTCGCCTAAAGTTTCGTTTTTGAATGTATTTTCTAAATCTTTGGTCAAAACTTGGCCACCATCTACTGATTTTCCCACGAAATTAAAATAGGGACAGTAGGTAATCTTATTGTTTCAAAAACCATTTTCAAGTCTCCAAACTAGTTCCATCCTCCATCAAACCACTTTCAAACACCACAAAGCTAATCTAATCCTACCATACACCTTCTTAGGGTGTCATGGATCCTTAAACATCATCAATCCACTAGGTCTAACAAGGGTTTCATATGTTTCCATTTCTAGGACTTCAAAGTTTATATATACAAAAATAGAGTGGTACAAGTTGATGCATGTATAAGATCTTGTAAGAAAATTATATAAACATAATAATAACTTGTAAAAATCATAAAAATGAGTTTGTATACTTACTTGGTGGTTTAGAGAGTTTAGATGATAAAAAGCTTACTAATCCTTGAGTTTTTATTTCAAAACTCTAACAAGGATGATTATACTAACTAGTTTATGAAATGATCTTGTAAAATTTTTCTTCCTTGCTCCTTGTCTACTCCAATTCGAACCAAAACACCAAAGAAAAGAGAGAAAAACTTGCTAAGTGAAGTAAAAAGTGATTTTTATGTGCAAAGGAGTAAGAAAGTTTAATTTATACTTGGACAAAAGGTTTGGTGTGCATTTAATTAGTTTGGTGAGGTAATTAAAGTTTGATGACCAAGGGGGGGGGGGGGGGGGGGGGGTTGGCCGGTTTTGGTGAGGGAAAAGGGGAAGTATGTTGGGTGATTATTTAGTGAGTTAATGGTAAGATTGTGTAGTATTAGTTGGTTTTAGGTTTAATCGGGTACCGGGTTTGTTAGAAATAAATTTTATTGAAGTTATTCGGGACGTAATAAAGTCGTAAAAATTGTAAAAATATGCCGGGTACAAGTACGGAGAGTTAGGGTGATTATTGTTTAATTTTGGTGAAAACCGTCGTTATTAAGTTAAACGTACGATACATAATAGTTAAATTTCCAAAATACCGGGTAAATTAATATTACAATTTTTATATTATAGAAGTGAGTATAAAAATATATTGGGATCATAGTCGGGAGTGTCGGACATGTTAGACACATTTATAGTTCGCGTATTAGCGTTTATTTAAAATAAACGTACGTAAATCGTTAATAATACCAAAAGTATTAATTTAGTTATCCTACGAGTGGAATAGCATGCAAGTGCCCTAATAATGATATGCAGACTATTTCTAGTCCGTATGAAATGTCCCTGATAATAATGCATGAATTCGCTCCTGAACCAATACGGTTCGCGAATTTGAACATTCGTAAACTAAATTTACGATGACATGAATAATGCACGTGAATAGTGATTTTCTTCCGAAAATGAATAGTGTCAAGTGAATAGTAAAATTTCTGAACGCTTCTCAGAATGTCAAATTGACCTCGAAAACGATGAATAGTGATCGATGAATAGTAAATGATGAATAGTAACTTGTGAATAGTAAATTGTCGAGGTTTGGAAAATGACCAGAAATTACGAGGTGTGACAGTCTTCCCTTCTAACAGGAACTTCGTCCCGAAGTTCAGTTTTGGTTGGTCTCTGAAGTATATTTGGTCAAAAGACGTGGATACTTGAGTTGCATTCGGTCCTCTCGTTCCCAAGTAAATTCGGGTCCTTTTCAAGAATTCCAGCGAACTTTCACGTTAGGAATTTGACTTTGCTTCAACCGTTCGACCTCATGGTCCATGCTTTCTACTGGTTCTCTTACCAAGTTTACGTTTGTCTCAGGGTTGGATCCTTTTCCCAATGGGATTATGATTGACTAATCTGAAAGTCATTTCCTGGATTTGATTAGGTGAAACATAGTTGTGTAATCCGGCTGTTCCTTAACAAGGCTCAAGTCTGACGGCCACTAGGCCTACTCTGTCCGAACTATTAAGTGTTCCAGTGTATATCGGTTTTAACTTTCCAAATCTCTCCGAATAATATCATGCCTTTCCTAGGCAGAGCTTTCAACGAAATCTGGCTACCAACTTGAGGTTTTAATGGTTTACAACTTATAGAATTTGTAATTGATCCTTGACTTGTAGGAAATTTCTGGTTATTTCATGAATGCCTACTGGAATAGTGAGTTTGGCTTTTTCCGAGTTCGGTTCGTCAATAGATGATCAGCGCTTCTTCAGGTTTATAATGTAATATAGGTAATATATGTTGCTGAACTCTGTCAGAACTCCAATCTTATATGCCAGCTGGTCGATTCTAACATGAATCTGAAATGGTCCAATATACTTAAAGGTTCAATCTCTCGTGTTACCAAAATCGTATCATGCCTCTCCAAGACAAAGCTTTCAATTTAGTTCGTTCTTCCACGTGAATCTAGTAAATTTGCTTGTTCAAGGATACCCAATCCGTATGATGTGCGTCATGTACCAACCTAACTTCTACCAGTTTCTCGTTGTTTGTAACTGGTTCTTGACTTGTGAAATTTCCTTTGTTGTTCCATGGTTTAGTTCTAGACCAGTGAATTTAACTTTCCGATTTCGGTTGGTAAACGGGTAATTGGTACTTCGACCATAAAGTGCCTCAAATGGTGTAGTCTCTATGCTCGCGCGATAACTATGGTTGTAAAAGAATCCGATTTATGGTAAATGGTTAGTCCAACCATTTCTAGAGTCAATCACTCATACTCTGAGTATAACTTTCCCATGTTTGAATCGTTCTCTCGTTATGACCATCGATCTGAGGATAATAGGCGGTGTTTACATTTAAATGGGGTTCCGAAGGAAATCTTAAAATGATTGCTAGTAGTCCAAGGTGATTCGATCACCTTTATCAGGAATAATTGAAACGGTACAATAAATCTTGTGACTAATTCCTCCACGTTACGTCTTTCGAACTCAGCGTCATATAAAGGGGATAGGCTATGGGTAACAAACTTTGATTTCTTGTGTTTTGGTCTAATGACTTGCTAAGACATGTGTCATTCTTTGCCTACTATGCTTGGTTTCCATTAATGACGTTTGTAATCGTTCTATGGTGTTCCTCCTAGTTTCCTTCATCACATATTCCAATATTCCTTATTGTCAAGTCACAAAGCCCTAAATGCATAAGCGATGTAGCATGGTGATTGGTTTTCAAAATTTATCTCGCGATTTTTGAGTTTTTGGTCGAAATCTTTTTCTGAATAAACGAATTTAGAAAATGGAGCAAATGGTTTACTAAATAATATCTTTCTTGATGATTCAAAATTCAATAGTTAGGAAATGTGACGCGGTTTTCAAATAGGTTGCGAATAGGACTGTTTACCAAAGTTTGATGTTTATATATTTCCCATTGTACAATGGTTTAGCTAAATATTGATTAAAAGGATCGTATTTGTTCAAAATAGGCAATTCAAAAATTATTTTCTACGAGATATGTGATTTGTATAAACACAAATTTTAAATCGACTTTACATAAAGTGAAAATACTAACAAGGATAAAATAGTAGGATAGGCAATGTTCGCATAATGCATAGATGTCTAACGTTCGGTTTCTGATATTGGACGGTACCTATTGGTGGTTATCTGGCAAAACTACAAGCCTAGGTATTCAACCAACTTAAGTCTTGAGATGGTTTATCGTTGAAATTGCCATCATGTTGGCAATATGAGGGTTTCAATTGATACAATGTCGATGAATTTCCGTATTGTCTTCACATGTAGCTGGGGAGATATTCTTGAGTCTGATGCCTTTCTCGATGTATAGGTGAGGTTATCCAGAAGTTCTAAAGAGCATAATGCTTTAGGGGAATCTATATCGATATCCATAATTCGAATCAATCATTCTTGTCATAAACTCACTGCAGGGAAGTTTGCGTATGGATGAGACCATGTTAACTCAAACACTTTACAGTATCGGTTAGGAGGCTTGGTTTATTCCCATGGTGTTGCTTAGCGTACCTTCACAATGTGTTTGATCCTGTAGATCAGTCTAACTAGTACCCTTGAATAATAAATTGGACAACTAGGTCAGAGATGGTGGGTCGGATGGTCCAGTGGCATCTTAGAACTGTTATTGAGCTATAAATTGTCTTGGTGTATACTTCTATTCTAGGTTAGTAGTTTTCGTAACCCTTTTATTGTTTTTCTTGTATCGAGGAATCCTCCTAGTACTTAATATGGGAAGTCTCTCCCAAAGAAGTCAATGGAAAGTCTAACTTAATGACTAAGTGTGTGACAGGTGGGGTAAGTATCCAGAGAAAATTTGTCAGGAAGAAATATTCATAAAAGAGTTTATTTGTTTAAAACGCTTTTGGATGAAGATTGTTATTAACAATACTTTGTAAAGTAACTATTCCCTTCATGGCATAATCTTTCCTGAAGTATACATAGGTGATCAGGCTATGTATAGTTGAGGACTAATGATGCGATGCTTGATTTAATCAAAATAATATTATTTTTCTCAAAAGCTTTAGATGGTGTTCAACGCGTTGTTATTAAAAATGGTATACTAATTATTTCCTTCCAAAGTAATATAAAATTTGTTTCGCGTAATAATAGTAAATATTTGGCGTCATATTGGATAATCAGTTTATAGTACGGTAACAAAACGACTTATTTTAGAAATTCGGTAAAAACAATTTCCCCATAAGGTAGTAAAATAGTTTGAAATAAAACTCGTTGAATGGTTTATCGGATACATGGGTAAATCCTATGGGTTGGTAATAATCTATTAATCCGTCAAATACGAAATCGGTCAAATCCCTAATAAGACAATGGTATAATGTTGCTAAATGATTGAAAATTGCGCCATTGCAATAGAAAATGGAATGAACAAAGGCTACGGTTATCACAGAGGTAACAAAAGATAGTCATTACATTAGATAGGAAAGTGCTTAATATAACTAGGTTACATCAACGTACTTATAGAAAGTACCAAAAGAAAGTACAACCCTAGAGGGCTCAACCTATGGTTCACATAACTAAAACATAAACTTCTTCTTCCAATTCTGGCTTCCCAACTCTGGGCATTCACTCCTGAAGTGTCCCACTACTCCACACTCGCGGCAGGTTACCGAGAGTTTATGATGCTTTGCGAGGGTGGGAGCCTTGCAATCCTTGGTTTCATGTCCAAGCTTTTGGCAGTTCTTACATTGAGAGGGGCAAGATCCTTTGTGATGAAACTGACACTTGTTGCACTCGGGTAAATTACCAACATACCTTTTCTTTTGGCTTGACCCCACAGCACAGGTCTCCACCACTTGTTGTATCTTAAACGGTTGTTGAGAAGCATTAGCATCCAGATTACCGTCCCACTTTCTCTTGTTGTTATTATTGTCTCCCGATGTCTTGTCGCGAACTATGAGTTCCTTTGTTTCGATTGCCATCTGGATAGCTTCAGACATGGTATTGGGTTCACATGCGATGACCATCCTACGAATTTCAGGAGAAAGTCCTCCGACGTACCTTTCAAGTCTCTTGCTTTCCGGTTCATCCATTGCAGAGCCTAGTCGATCAAAATCATAAAAATAAGCAGTATACTTGACAACATCATCTCCTTCCATGGTAAGGTTTAGTGTTTCTTGTTCAATTGCTTGTAATTCGCTTTTCACACAGAACTTCAAACTCATCATCCTTTTTAGTTTCTCCCAAGAGTGTGAGTAAGCAGCATCAACTCCTACTACCTGGACATACTTAGTCCACCATTTCTGGGCATGCTTCTGAAAAGTGCAAGTGGCGAACTTAACTTTGTCTTCCTTACGGCAGTCACCACTTTGAAAGATTGTTTCTAATTCTTCGCACCATTTGAGAAATTCTTTTGTGTCAATATTTCCGCTAAAGGAGGAGGGATTACAACCCATAAATTCCACGTGAGTAAGTTCCTTGGTGAGGGCGGTAGTTACGTTCCTGGCAATGAATTGTCCAACAGCGGCTTGCGTCATGCTTGGAGTGGTTTGCTTAAATCTATCTCCATCAAATCATAAGAGTCCATGAGAATCTATAGGTAATAACATCATCATATTCATAACACATGAATATAATACATGAAGGTTTCGGTCTATATGGGCCAATATCATAGATGGCACAACCATTCCCCTATAGTAGAGTCAATACTTGGTGATTCCGTTTGTACATAAATCAAAATACTACAAGTTTCTTCGAACTATGCCACACCTCTCGTGGCTAGGGTAATAGTAAAAGCTAGTAAGGATATAAGTCTAGTCTAAAGACTTCCTGTAGTCCTTCTAGGTGAAATCAGGTTTTACGGCATCATAAGGTCGGGATAGTCCTGAAGTGGTGTCTGTAGTTGTACATCGATCAAGTTCTAGATAGCGTAGGTTCTAAACCATTCTTGAGGAACCTGCGGATGTTCCTGTTGAGTCCGTAATCTTGGTATTATCCACAAGATGTTATCTAATTCGTGGCAAGTGAAAATGGGAAAGGAAACTGACAATGGTGGTATTCTAAAGGATGAGAATAACATTGATGACGATGAAATCCCAGTGATGAGTTAAGAGATAATGGTGATAATAGTGAATGGGATACTACCCTATTTCGCGCTATTTCGCGACATCTAAGAGGTAAAGCTGAAGTACGCACTATGGGACGACCAATAGTGTAATTAGTAACCAATGATGGTGGTAGTACCTAAGTAGTAAGCGTCCTACTAGTGAAGGAAATAAAACATGCTATCTCCCTTGTAATAAGCATCCAAATAAGTCCATTAAAATTAAGTCTGAATACTCTACCAAACGGCATTCTATGTATAGGCTGAATGAGAACCTCGCTCTTATGACAATTCAATAGTGCTAATGGTGGTGTACGTGTAACTGGTGGTATAATGGTAGTGGAAGATGACAAGGCATCTTCAATGTCGGAATCCGATGAAAGGATAACAGCGTGGGTATCTGAAGACATGTCACTTGTGAACCAGGTCAATATAATCATATATATATATGAGTATGGGTATGAATAACTTGCACAGTGTGTGCGTAAAACAACATGTATAGTGAATATGCACCTATGATGAAAAGATGAGATGCTATGATGATGTGGTTATAATCTAGGGTCCAAGATACATCCTAGTTCGCTATAACCTTAGCTCTGATGCCAATCTGTCACACCCCCAAAATACCTGAATGGCAGCAGAATGGAATACCTGGGAGTGACTGTCATAGCACCATAGTTTACCGTTATATTGAACGACCTAAAGTGTCGTTTAGAAAATACAGCGTTTGATCATCATATCATTCAGAGTTTACAAAGCTTAGGTCCCAAAAGAGTTTGCCAAAATAGTTAAAATAAGTTCAACAAGATCAAACGTTTCATAAGTGCAGAAAATATAGTGAGACGCGTCGACTCCGCGACTCCATGAAGGTCCAAATGTATGCAACATGAGCTACCTTAATAACCTGAGAAATACATTGCGAAAACGGTCAACATAAAGTTGGTGAATAATCATAGGTTTATAAGTTAAATCGTATGTACAATAAGCCACAAGTATAAAGTAAAGTACTAAAATGTCAAAAGTGCTACATTGTCTCTTAAGCTCATGGCACCGAAGCTCGACGAACTAAAATTGGCCCCAAAGGAGTGTTTATCAGGCACTCGTGCTATAATTAGACATGAAATGCATTCGTTTTCCTTATGGAGCAACCCAAACACGAATGGAGGAGTCACCCTCGATAGATCTATCCACTCACTCTCGCTTGGCAATATAATTAACGGTCCATGATAATAAAGGGGACTTGAAGTGATAGTACTACCAACTTAAGCAATGTATGGAATTTAATACTTGGGCATGTACAAAAATAATATAATTGTGCAATGTATTCTCCCCCGTGGGATTTAAAATCAAATAAGTACTAAAAACGGGGCTATGAGAACTCACCTCGAAAGGATGGTACAACGATGGTACAATGATGTAAAAGTAGTCGGGACAATGAGGCGCGAACACTAGCCGCAACCTAAATGAATAATCGCGATCTAATTTAGATCAAGCCGTAATGAAATGAATGCACATGCACATGATACCCATACCACTCGTAATTTGGAAATACTAGTTATCATCATAGTAAAATAGTTTCCATACTTAGGAAAATAGTCCATATATAGAAGTATATAACTTGTCGTATTATCTCGTATGAAAATGTTAGCGTTAAATTCCTTGTATCGAAAACCTTAAGATAACGTCGTTTAAGTCGTATAAATATTCTCTTGGGCCATACGTATTCATTTGCTAAGAATATAGTCCTTAGTATCATTTCTAGAAAAATATACCATTTAGTGCGTAAGTTATTATTTTTATTTGTGACCAAAAATATATATATAGTTTTGACGATGTTAAAATGGGTATAACTCGGTCGTTTTAAGCTCGTTTTCCTCGTTCTTTATGTCCACGGATTCGTCTTTGTATATACTAGTATATTTTTGACAACTCGGCTCTTTTAGGTTACGTTTAATGCCTCTTTTTACCCATTGAAATCTGCCTAACAGCAAGCAGTTTTTGTAAAAGTAGTTTTCGTCGTTAAATTTGCAAAAATCATATCTCCTTCGTTATAAGCTTGTTTTAGTCCATTCTTTCGCCTAAAGTTTCGTTTTTGAATGTATTTTCTAAATCTTTGGTCAAAACTTGGCCACCATCTACTGATTTTCCCACGAAATTAAAATAGGGACAGTAGGTAATCTTATTGTTTCAAAAACCATTTTCAAGTCTCCAAACTAGTTCCATCCTCCATCAAACCACTTTCAAACACCACAAAGCTAATCTAATCCTACCATACACCTTCTTAGGGTGTCATGGATCCTTAAACATCATCAATCCACTAGGTCTAACAAGGGTTTCATATGTTTCCATTTCTAGGACTTCAAAGTTTATATATACAAAAATAGAGTGGTACAAGTTGATGCATGTATAAGATCTTGTAAGAAAATTATATAAACATAATAATAACTTGTAAAAATCATAAAAATGAGTTTGTATACTTACTTGGTGGTTTAGAGAGTTTAGATGATAAAAAGCTTACTAATCCTTGAGTTTTTATTTCAAAACTCTAACAAGGATGATTATACTAACTAGTTTATGAAATGATCTTGTAAAATTTTTCTTCCTTGCTCCTTGTCTACTCCAATTCGAACCAAAACACCAAAGAAAAGAGAGAAAAACTTGCTAAGTGAAGTAAAAAGTGATTTTTATGTGCAAAGGAGTAAGAAAGTTTAATTTATACTTGGACAAAAGGTTTGGTGTGCATTTAATTAGTTTGGTGAGGTAATTAAAGTTTGATGACCAAGGGGGGGGGGGGGGGGGGTTGGCCGGTTTTGGTGAGGGAAAAGGGGAAGTATGTTGGGTGATTATTTAGTGAGTTAATGGTAAGATTGTGTAGTATTAGTTGGTTTTAGGTTTAATCGGGTACCGGGTTTGTTAGAAATAAATTTTATTGAAGTTATTCGGGACGTAATAAAGTCGTAAAAATTGTAAAAATATGCCGGGTACAAGTACGGAGAGTTAGGGTGATTATTGTTTAATTTTGGTGAAAACCGTCGTTATTAAGTTAAATGTACGATACATAATAGTTAAATTTCCAAAATACCGGGTAAATTAATATTACAATTTTTATATTATAGAAGTGAGTATAAAAATATATTGGGATCATAGTCGGGAGTGTCGGACATGTTAGACACATTTATAGTTCGCGTATTAGCGTTTATTTAAAATAAACGTACGTAAATCGTTAATAATACCAAAAGTATTAATTTAGTTATCCTACGAGTGGAATAGCATGCAAGTGCCCTAATAATGATATGCAGACTATTTCTAGTCCGTATGAAATGTCCCTGATAATAATGCATGAATTCGCTCCTGAACCAATACGGTTCGCGAATTTGAACATTCGTAAACTAAATTTACGATGACATGAATAATGCACGTGAATAGTGATTTTCTTCCGAAAATGAATAGTGTCAAGTGAATAGTAAAATTTCTGAACGCTTCTCAGAATGTCAAATTGACCTCGAAAACGATGAATAGTGATCGATGAATAGTAAATGATGAATAGTAACTTGTGAATAGTAAATTGTCGAGGTTTGGAAAATGACCGGAAATTACGAGGTGTGACACTGGTCAAGTCCAAAGAAAGTTTCTCGAAATGGTACATTTCTACTAAGACAAATCCTTTTCGAGACACGCTTACGTGGCTAGTTAGAGATTTCCATTGTCAGCTTTTAGGTGACAACTAGCTCTAGTAACTAACTTGATGTTATTACCCGTCGAGGAAAAGTCTTTTCGAATTTACTAACGTTTATGTTTCGTCAATTCCTGGGTGAATCTGAGTCTAGCTCGCTTGAGATTTGACATTTCAGCAACATTTAACTTTCATATTTTAATCACTTTTCTTTTCTCCCCCTCAAAAATAGCATATAAGATGTTGTTTTTGAAAACCATTTGATTAAAATATGCTTTTTGAGTCTTATGGGGAGAAATCAACAAGAACTTTTGATTTTGAGAACGATGAGTTTTCAAGTGCTCCCCCTCAACAAGTGAATACTCATTGAGGTGAAATACTTGTCTTTTGAGTAGAATTATGAAAATCATAAAATGTTTGATTAATTCTACTCAAAAGTAAGAAGCCTTCGCTCCTTATCTAAGGATTGAGGCACTGAAGCATACCTCAGGGTCCTTTAAATACAAGCACGGGTTGTACACTGTTATGTGTGCACAAGCCATCAAAACATGATTTTGACAAAGCATTTTGATTTAGAATACTCCCCCTCAAAACGAGCATGTGTTTTGACATTTTTAAACTTTGGAGCGAATTGGGGAGTAAAGGTTTGAAAAATCTTGAGAAAATTTTTGAAAAGTTTTGAAAAACCTTTTGAAAAATTTTGAATAAATTTTGCTCAAGATTAAGAAGTTTTAGATAAGCTTCGCATGAAAAACTTCTACTTGTTTTTAAGGATAAGTGCGCGTTTGGTTTTAAAGAACGGTTTAGCAAGGCACTTTCCTTTCTTTGAAAAACCGAGTTGTACACTGAAATGAGTGCACAAGTCGTTGTTTTTATACAAAATTAGTTTTCTATTAAACAAAACACTCCCCCTCAAATAATGAATATTATTCGAGAGATAGTCTTCTTGAGCAGAATTTAGAATCGTATTTAAGAAATACTTTTTGAAAATTCGTGAGATGATTCAGCTCAAGGTTTTAGAAAACACAATCAAGTATTATACAACAAAGAATGCTTGAAATTCAAAACTCTTTTACTATTGAAAGTTGTTTGAGACCCGGAGTCTCTCTTTTGAGTTTTAAAAATCTGAAAAAGATTTCCATCTAAAGTTGAACCTCATGGGTTCTTTTTGAAGATTCGCTTTTGTGATGAATGGAAAACTTCCGGTATTTGGGATGTTCAGATCAGAGACATTCTTTTATTGAAACCAAAGCATTCCAGATTTTGAAAATATGAAAGGTTTTGAATGACATTGCCTTGGTCTCCACACTTGCTTTACCGGTGTAAAACAAGAGTGTAGAGTTTGGAAAAATTTGTTTCTCACCATTTTGAATCCATTTACCAGTTTAGCCTTTAAACACATTTTGTCCTTTGACCTCAAAATATGTTCCATAAGAAACATTTTGTCGAATGTTGAAAATTTGACTTTCAATGGGATGACATGTACTTGCACACAGAGAAAATGCATCAGGCACAAACAAGTATAAGATGAATCAAAAAACTCATTCTAAATCTACCAAAATGCTCAGAATTCTCTAATTAACACACAAGATCACAGATAAATTCATTCTTTCACTCGAGATTTTCCAATTATGATTATGGTTTGGGGTTATGATTTGAGTCTATGCACACTAGTTAGCATCAAAATGCAGGAATATTGAACAAACAAATGCCCTGGTAGCAGCATAGACATCGACATCTAAGACCCTAAATCACATGATTCTAAACCTATGTTGTATCTAATTGAGCAAACACACCAATCGAGCATTCTTTAGTGTTCTCTAAAGCTATATAAACTAGTTAATTAGACTAAACACATAAAATTGAAAGCCCTGATCGATAATTACATAAACCCTAGTTTCTGATTATGCCCTTTTGACCGTTGAAAACACTTGAAACATTTAGGGAACGATTAGACAACAACCATGAAGAAATTAGAAACTCACAATCGGGGACATTCGAGGATAAAAAATCGTTAGTCTGAATCGTGAGGTTTATCGATTATGTGTGATACTTTTGAGAATATTTAAAGAAACATTTATTAGAGCCCGTTTTATTTTCCATGCAAAACATGTTCCATTTTGACAGAGTAAAACAAAATTTGTTTTAATGAAAGAACATAGTTTTGAAGTTACGAAGTTTGTACACAAAGAAAAAAGATTTTTTTTTTTTTTAATATTTAAAGAAAAAAGTTAGATGTTTGACTCACTTAGTTTTAAAGAAAATTTTGCAAATCATCTGGAGTTAAACACCGCATACCAATATGGTGAACTAAATCAACAAACCTTGATGGAGGAAATTATCTCGCATGTGAGCAGGATCTAAATTACGTGTAGAAGACTCAGTAATGTCAGGAATGAGTTGAGCCGGTGCGAACGGATTAAAGAAGGCTTAAAGAACGCCTCTGGGTCATGCTCTGCGATTTGTGGAACTGATTTAGGTATGGAGTCTTCAGCTGATTCTCGTGAGTTGGAAACGGTTTGTTTTTCCGTTGTTGGAGATGCAATTGGAGGACCGTCTCTCTCAACAGTTGTTGTTGTTTGTTGAGGTGAATCAGGTACTTGATGGTGATCAAGATGTGCAGCGGAAATTGGTGAGACCTCAGAGGGACGGTTGACAATCGTATCATCAAACAACGGAGCGAACATGGTTTCCACTTCTTTAAAGGTGAGAGACAATGGTTCAGCCGAAGAGTCCGGAGAGTTAAGACGGTTGAATTCGGGTCCTAAGCTGTGTTGCTCAGAAGCCATTGCTGAAGTGCGGGTCCGAAACTGAATTATTCCGAAGCCATTGCTGAAGAATCTGCAAAGAAAGAAAGAAGAGACAAGAAAACAGAGAACAAGGATTCCCAAGAGTAAATGGGTTCCAGATGTTAGAAGCATAAAGATGTAGTGTCAATTATCTTCTTGACACTCGAACACACAATTCCGATGGTTTTCATTCTAGTCTCAGAGGTAGAAGTTGTGGAGATCACATTAGTTTTGGTGCAAATGTCTAAAATCTTTCCTGTAGGAATCCACCTAAGACCAATTGATTTGAAAATTCTACCCGTGGGTACCCACCTAGTGTTAGATCTAGGAGATGTTTTCTTTTTAGATGCAGTTGAATGAAATGTGGGAGCATCACTTCGTTGAGAAAACCTACGTCCTATGTTGATCCACTTCTTAGGTTTCTGACTTATGACTTTTGGTTCGACGGGTTTGTTTGTCTTAGTCGATTGAGCCTTTTCAAGTGAATTTCCCTTTTGAAGATATTTTAAAGCACCAACAACATGATTATTTACGCAACTACTCTTAGAAGCTAGCCAATTCCTATTAGTTTGTTGTTTACTCTTAGGTTTTGGTGTGCTACTACAAGCAGTGTTCTGTACTACAGTGGAAGGCATCACATGAGGTTTTGAACCTAGAATTCCATCCTTTTGAAGTAGCGCCTTTTTCCTAGCCTTTTCTAGATCATAGTTCTTGTACATGTCATATTTGCCATAAAACTCTTTACTTTTAATGCTCGTTTTAGACACTGTTTTCGAACTGATCCTAGATGAGCCAGGTATAATCACGTGTTGAGATTTAGCTGACACAGATGCATTTTCCTTAGGCCAAGAATGTGGAGTGACTGGTTTTGTCAAATTGTTATTCTCAACAACTTGGGAGGCAAACCGAGGTTTTCAAAATTTAGGTCGTTCAGATTTAAATGCAGTTGGTTGTCGAACCACTGATTGTTTTCTGTTAGTTTGAGAAGGTTGTTTCCCCAAGATTGATGGTTTTGCAAACTTAGTATCCACACTCTGGCCAGTCAGTCTTCTTAATTTGTTTTGTAATGCAGCATGTGCAAACACCTTTTCTTGAATTTGACCTTTTAAAAGCTCATTTTCTTTAACTAATGTATCCACACGTTTTCTTTGTTCATTCAAAAATTGACCATTGTTGCCCGAATTGATAGATTCGTTTTGCATTTGAAGTTCAAGTGAGATGCAATGTGCCTCTAGTTTTGAAAAATCTTTATGACACTGGGCAATGGTCTTTTTGAGAAGAAGGTTTTCAGACTCAAGAGTTTGGTATGATGTTTCAGTTACTGGATTATCAGGTAAGGACTCAGACTCAGAATGTATTACTAGACATTGAACAACATCATGGTCAACCTTTCCTTCATTACTGAAGTTAGGTTGCTCAGATTGTTGTTTCTCATATGCAGGCATAATATGATCAACAGTAGATTGTACCTCAACCATTTGCCCTTTGTCAAAGTTCGGTTCTTTGTCATAGATGGGTATGAAATCTTCCTCATCCATCAGTCCTTTGTCAAGGTTGGGCTCTGAGTCATAGAAGGGTATGATCTCTGCACAATCTGCATCTTTATCATTCCCCAATCTGCTGTTGTCATCCTGCACTTCTGATTCTGTCCCTTTGCTTTCCATGACAACCACATTAGCTTTCAATGAATCATCTTTATGAACTTGCTCTTCTTGAATCTGCAACTTCTGTTCTTTGATAGCACTCAGATGAAGTGATCTTTCATTAAGCATAAATTCTAAGCGGTTTAGGCGTGAAACAAGTTGATCTCTAAAATCTTCAACCTCCATACTTGTGATGTTCTCTCTCCATACATTGCTTTCATAATTATAGTGTATGAGAGATTTAAAATGCAATGCCATGAACACTTTGAACTGAGCCTTGAGCGCTCTAAATCCTGCCATGCAATCGCTTCCCTGTTCAATTTGTTTTTCAATTTGAACAATGTTTTCTCGGAGTTTCCTTTGAAAGGTTAGACGATCCATTTCAGTTCCGAAGAATGCATTAAAGGTACCCCCCCCCCCCCCCCCCCCCGTAGGAAACCATGCATCTGAGAGAATCTTGCATTGAGTCTTAACTGATTCAAAATGAGCTAAGCAATTTTCTGTAGAATTGATGGCTCTTTTCTCAGCTTCAGTCATCTTTCTCTCAAATGGGTCTTTAGAGTCATCAGAAGCATTTGTGTCGTATACTGGTTCAGTATCATCCATGACACCCGAATTATCTTCCAATATTTTAACCTCATTGCCTACATTAACTACATTTGCAGTATTCTCACCATTCCCAACCAGCCTTTGAGTAATACTTCCTTGTATCACAACTCTTTCACCTTGCTTGATAGCTCGATTTCGGGAATTTCGGGAATTTGATAAAGCCTGACTCGTAAATTGTATGAAGTCTGAGATGATTCTGCTGTGACTTAGTTCATGCATTTGAGACCTTGATTGATAAATTTTCTCTCTGTTTAATCTCACAACTGGATCTACAGAATTATCAGACTCATACTCTGAGCCAGTATTATCCATGTGAAATTCCTGCATGTTTGCCATTAACATCACATCTGCTGTATCGGCTTCCAAATCTGCTGTATTGGATTCCAAATCTGCATATTCATCATCAGATGGAATATCTCCCATGAAACTTTGCAAAACTGTATTGAGATTACCCCCTTCAACTTCCATTTGACTAAGTGTGGCATTGTATTCAACATTATCGTCAAAGACTGGAGTTGAATCATAATCCTGAGCTTCCTCATCTGCAATACTTTCTGTATATGCCAAGAATGCCATGCTTGGTTCGATAAGATCTTCTTCATCATCAGTATCTTTCATTGTGTTTAAGCATTCAGAAGTTGAAGTTATATCTCCATTGCCTTTCTTAGAAGATACTTGACTAAGCTTCACTAGATTTTGCAGAAGAGATTGCACATTATTATGTAGTGTTGCAGGATGGTACTGTGGAATGAAGAAAGGCTCAGGTGCATTTGGAGGATTGAAGAAGAGACCATTTGGGGTGTAAATTAAGGATCCATGGTCAACAGCTGGAGATGGTGGAGCAGGGAGAATGGTCTTTAGAGGATTCATGCTTAAACAGGATTCAAGAATTTGCTTCATTCTGATGTGATGAAGTTCTTCTGTACGATGCATAGCTTCAAAATATTTCCACATTTCATAAGCACTGGCTTGAAAGTCCATATTCATGTAAATTGAGTTGGGAAGTGCCACTGTTATGAACCATACAGCCTGTTGGTCAGCATCGTACTGAGCAAGTTCAGTTGCATTCAAATCTTCATCAGTTTGTATTCTGATAATCCCTGTTGAGTCAGCAAGAAATATCCTTTTGTATGGACCATCTTGAATGGATTTAAGCATGAGATCTGCAGCAGGACGATCTGTAAGCCATTGTAAAAATCTCCGTTTCCAAACAGTATACGTTCCTGGTAGCAACATCGGAGGCCTTGATTCATTGCCAAAGAGCAGAACATGGCGAATGAGGGAGCTGTGACTTTGTTGTTGATGATACTGTTGCTGATGAGAATATTGGTGAGGAAGGTAGTTGGAAGAAGGTGATTGAGACGTTGTAGATGACATTGCTCTCCCCCTTGATTGTTGCGATGTAATCGAAAAAATCAAGCAAAGTGTCACACGCAAGGTCGAAATAGTGAATTCAGATTTTCCCTCTAAAAATTATTTGAAAAAATTTTCTTTCCCAAAATTTGAAAATCACTATGAAATGCAATTATAAGGTTGCAAGAAAAATTTGAGTTTCAAAAATTTTGCCGCCAAATTTCACCGAAAAAATTTGAAGTTTGGCCTAAAAATTTGAATTTTGAGCCAAAATTTTTAACGTTATACCAAAATTTAAATTTCGCGTAAAAATTGAACATTTAGTCTACTGTAGAAAATAAATTTTACTCAAAATTTCCCGCCAAAAAACTTTTTTTTTTTTTTTTTTAATCAAGAAGAGAAAGATAGGAAGGAGAAACTTTGAAAAGATTAGTGATTATGTTAAACTTTTGATCGTTAAAGATAAATAAAGGTTGTAATTAGATTTGAAAATTTTGATATCAAACTCGGTATGTAAAGATGTTGTTTCAAACTCGGTATAGTCACTTAGGTTTCAAACTCGGTATGTTCACTTAGGTTTCTAACTCGGTATGTTCACTTAGGTTTCTAACTCGATAGGTTCACTTAGGTTTCAAACTCGATAGGTTCACGTAGGTTTCAAACTCGATAAGTTCAGATAAGTTTCTAACTCGATAGGTTCACTTAGGTTTCAAACTCGATAAGTTCAGATATGTATCCTAAGTCGATAAGTATCCTAACTCGGTAGAGGGACTTGAGTTGGGCAGAGTTTCCCCTTAGTCAAAATGTCACAATACACCTAACTCGATAAACGATTAGGGAATGAAGGCTAACTCGCCAAGATGATCTCAAACTCGAAAAACCAAACTCGATAATTCAAGAGAGCACCTAACTCGATAAGTCAATAAAAAACACCTAACTCGATAATTCAAGAGAGTACCTAACTCGATAAGTCAATAAAAAACACCTAACTCGATAATTCAAGAGAGTGCCTAACTCGATAGATCAAGAAAAAACACCTAACTCGATAAGAATTGTAGCACTTAACTCGATAGATCAAGAAAAAACACCTAACTCGATAAGAATTAGAAAAACACCTAACTCGCTAAGAATTTGAAAACACCTAACTTGATACCTATGCGATGAACAGTACCAATATTTCTAAAATACGCAACAAGAACCAAGTTTTTACTACCAAATCAAACCTAAATCAACCTATATTATCCCTTGGCGAATGATACCACTTGTTAGGTCACCATTTTAAGAACATAATCACTTAAGAATTCTAGAGAGAGAAAGTAAGTAGAGAGAGAGAGTGGAAGGAACTCTTAAGAATGGAATGAAAGAAAATGAAATTACTAGGAGAACCAACCCCTCTCAAAGGATAGGTTACATAGTATTTATAGGTGAGGACTAGGGCAACACTCCCTTCCTCCCTATCTTGAAAATGAAATGTATATGGAAAGAGCTTCAGATCTACTTGGTTTGATACATACGGATGTATGTGGACCACTTAGACATGTGTCAAGGAGAGGTGATGTTTACTTCTTAACTTTTACAGATGATTTCAGCCGTTATGGTTATGTTTATTTACTTAAGCATAAACATGAGGTGTTTGAAACATTTAAAGTTTTCAAAGCAGAAGTAGAATTGCAATTGGGAAAGAAGATTAAAGCTCTTCGTTCTGATCGAGGTGGTGAATACCTTAGTCAAGATTTTAAAGATTTCTTAAATGAGAATGGAATTGTCCAGAATCTCACATCTCCATAAACTCCACAACAAAATGGTGTATCTGAGAGAAGGAATCGTACATTGTTGGACATGGTTCGATCAATGTATAATCTTACTAATCTTCCTTTGTCTTTTTGGGATTATGCTCTTGAATCAGTTGTTCGTATTTTGAATATGGTTCCCACCAAGAAGGTTGATAAGACTCCATATGAGATGTGGACAGGAAAAGCTCCGAACTTGTCTTATTTAAAGGTCTAGGGTTGTGAGGCATATGTTAAACGTGACTCACAAGATAAACTCCAAAAAAGATCTGTAAAATGCATTTTTGTAGGATACCCAAAGGAAACAATGGGTTACTACTTTTACTACCCACCTGAGAACAAAGTGTTTGTTGCTAGATATGGTGATTTTCTTGAAAGTGATTTTGTAACTCAAGAAATCAGTGGGAGAGTATATGATCTAGAAGATGATCTAAATAATGCATTACCTTCAGAAAACACTAGCACACTTCCTATAGAACCAGAAAGTCTAGGTCCTCCACCGGAAGTTGAAGTAGTTCCCATTCGCAGATCTTCAAGATCAGTGAAAGCTCCTGACCGTCTATGTCTTAATGTAGAGGTTGATGAGCATTTACTAGGGGATCTTAATGAACCTACTAGTTATAGAGCTGCCATTAACAGTCCTGAAAAGGTTAAATGGAAAGCTGCTATGGATGGGGAAATACAATCCATGCATGATAATGAAGTCTGGGAAGAAGTTGACTTACCTCCTGGTGCCAAGGTAGTTGGGAGTAAGTGGCTCTATAAATTAATACTGACATGGATGGATATGCACACACTTATAAGGCTCGACTAGTTGCTAAAGGTTTTACTCAAACTTTTGGAATTGATTACGAGGAGACCTTTTCTCCTGTAGCAGACATAAGAGCTATAAGGATTCTCATAGCTATAGCAGCGTACTATGACTATGAGATTTGGAAAATGGATGTGAAAACCGCTTTCTTAAATGGTCATTTAGATGAAGACATCTATATGGCACAACCAGAAGGGTTTGAAAATCCAGAGTTTCCAAATCGTGTATGCAAGCTTAAAAGGTCCATTTATGGATTAAAGCAAGCATCACGACAATGGAACAAGAGATTTGATGCTGAGATCAAAAAGTTTGGATTCACTCAAAATCTTGATGAGCCATGTGTGTATCACAAAGCTAGTGGGAGTGATAATGTAATTTTCCTAATTTTATATGTTGATGACATATTGATCATGGGAAAAGACATTCCAAGTTTGCAAAAAGTTAAGGCATATCTTAGAAAGTACTTTTCTATGAAAGATTTAGGAGAAGCTGCATACATTCTGGGAATCAAAATCTATAGAGATAGATCAAGGCGGTTAATTGGATTAAGTCAAAGTGCTTACATTGACAAAATATTGAAAAGATTCAATATGCAAAATTCCAAGAAAGGATATTTGCCGATGGAAGTAAAACATGGCTTATGTGATGACTTGTGTGCTTCAACACCTGCTGAGGTGGCTCGCATGAGTAAAGTTCCTTATGCTTCGGCTGTAGGATCTATTATGTATGCAGTTAACTGCACAAAGCCAGATGTGGCGTTTGCTCAAAATATTACCAGTCAATTTCAACAGAATCCAGGTGAAAAACATTGGATTGCTGTTAAGCATATTCTTAAGTATTTGAGAAATACAAAAGATATGTTTTTGGTATATGGTGGAGATCCAGCTGCAGAACTTTGTGTAACAGGTTTCTGCGATGCGTCCTTTCAAAGTAATAAAGATGATTTGAAGTCTCAGACGGGTTATGTCTTTGTTATTAATGGAGGAGCAGTAGACTGGAGAAGCAAGAAGCAGAGTACAATTGCGATGTCTGCAATAGAAGCTGAATACATTGCTACTTCAGAAGCTGCTATGGAGGTTGTTTGGATTAGGAAATTCGTTTCAGGGCTTGGTGTTATGCCTTCAATTGAATTACCTATTAATATGTATTGTGACAATTCTGCTGCAATCATATTTGCCAATGAACCTGGAGTCATGAGAGGCACCAGACATTTTCTACGGAAGTATCACTTTGTTCGTGAAAAGGTTAACGAAGGTGAAATAAATCTGCTGAAAGTTCACACTGATGATAACTTAGCTGATCCATTCACTAAGGCTTTGGCGAAAGAAAAGCTTAATGAATTATCCAATGGAATTGGACTTAAATTAGCTAGTAGTTTCATGCATAACTGTGATTAGTATTTGGATAAAGGATATTGTAAACAATTATTATTTTAATGAAATAAAGCATGTTGGTATGTTTATTTCTATTTTTAATTATTGTTGTCCTATTTTTTCATGTTTAAATCCATGAATAAGAGTTATTTTAAATTGTCTGTTGTCAGTTAATAATATGGGAATATTATTAAATTAAGACAAATATGAAGTTGGTATAATATACTTAAAGTATATTGATTCGTAGTCATGCCATTTCAGACGATATTCGATGATACTGAATATAGGACTTATCCCAACTATATGATGTTATTTTATGGATCTTGTCATTAAGTAAATCATAAGAAGTTATCCTTAGACTTGAGATACAAGGTAACGGTCATGAATGTAGTACATTTTTTGTGGAACAACTTAACGCTATACGTAACTGGTAGTCATAAGGGTTGTTTTCGGAAGTGTTACAAAGTTTGTGTGTTTTGCTTGTAATCAATAAAGAATTTGTTCCTTCAAATTAATTTTTGGAGTTTAATACTGTTGGGCCCCTCGTAGGGTTGTCAAGGTGTTTGCGTGGCCACGCCTAAGGTCTTTCTTGAAAGGTTCAGAAGATTTGGTAATCTTGTCAATTTCTAACAACGAGAAACAGAATGGTTAATTAAGGAATGACCTAGATCCATATCCTTATTTAACACGGTATTAGAAACAAAGGGATAATAATAATGAGAAATCATTAAAAGGTTTTCCAGGAGCCTTACTCAAGTTGTACTAGAGGCATCGCCGTGTTGCAAGACGCTAACCGATGTGATCACACTATTATGATATGTCTAAGTGGGAGCTGTTGGTTTTATAGACATTATAATAATAGTCGTGTGTTAGGATCGAACTTGAGATCACGGGATTGCACACAATATGTATGAAGAGAAAAAGAAATAATTATTTATAAAATGTTATAAGTAATTATTAATAAACACAAAATAAATAATACTAGTAATTAGTATTTAATGATAAATGACTAATGACCTATTAAACGAAGATTAGGAAAGTAATACTAAGGAAATTTTGGAAACAAGGGAAGGTTCCGGAATCCCCTAAGGGACTCCAAAACCGATCGGCCATAGGGGGAATCACCTCCTTTGTGCCTTGTGCTCCAAGTATTGATTAGTATATAAGCAAACCCAAGATACATGTTTTCAGATAACTTGTACACACACACATCTTGGTGTTTCTCTCCTTCTCTTGTCCATTAGTCGATCCATACAAACAATCCCATAAGGGATTCGATTTTTATAGATCAAACAAAGTTTTGTGTTTAATTACTTGCATAAACTTTTTCTTGAATTAGTACGTGTGTACAAGAACGTGAATCAAACACACTATTGTTTGATTCTTGGATTGAATTACAAAAGAGGTAAGGGGTAATTCTTGTAATCCACATAAACCCTAATTAGGGTTCTTGATTAAAGATTGCAATTGGATTCTTGTTCGGGCTAGAATCACAAAGGTATGTTTACTATTTAAATATTGATTAATTAATTACATGTTATTTAATCTTGTTATAATTGCTTCCGCTATGCTCACTTGATGTGTTTGGTTTATAATATATGAATGTCATGATATCATAATTCAACATTTAAAGTGTATGAGAAATGTGGTTTAGGAAGGTAAATTTTGAAGGATAGTATGGGACAAAATGTGTTTGAGAATTTTGGGAAGTATGGGGTGAAATGGGTCAAAAAGTGATAAAGAAAACAGTATCACCGACCATCAGATGGTCGGTCCCCTTAATTAGGGGCCGGTCCCCTTAAAATTAAGGGGCCCGCCCATCTGGTGATTCCCAGAATGCCATAAATGGGTTTTTGGCAGAAAATTTTCAAAAAGGTTGTGTTTTTGGATTTGGATTCAAGTAAGTTCAACTCTTTGAGGCAATATAGGGCATACTATTCATGAATGTAGAGAGTGTTATAGAAAAAAGTAAACTAGACAATTCATTTCTAATAATCATGCAATCTACTAATTGATCAATTAAGATAGGCAACCAAGGAAGCAATAAAGCAAACTAGTTAAATGTGCAACTATATGAAAATGACAATATGTAGGCTAGTGCAAACATATTGATGAGTGCTTACAAGTAACAAGTAGGAAGATATGATTATATGGACTTTAAGACTTGTTACAAACAAGATCCATATGGGCAAACCATGATTCTCATGAAATGATTTGATTAAATTTTAAATGTCATTTCCATAGAAGTGTATGACACATGTGAGATAATCAAATATGTTTTAAATAAAACGTTTTTAGCTATATTCAACAATGCTTTGAAATAAATTCAAGTGTTCATTACAATAAAATAAATTTAGTTTTGTTTCATAACATGTTTAAAAAAAATTCAATCTTGATTTTGATTAAAATAAAGTTATGGTGGCTTATAGTTAAACATGTTGTTTGAAGAAAAATAATATAGATATTTGAAAGATTTTTATTCAAAGAGAGAGGTTTTAAACATGATGTTTTGATTTTGATAGCAAGAAATTGCAAGTGAAGGATTTGAAATGGAAACTTATCATACTCAAGAGAATCAATTAAGCCCATTGTCACATATAATCATCTCTAATGGCAACTAAAGATATGGAAGAGAGATGGTAGATGTTTATGATCTAAATGCAATGAGATAGAGAGGGACAACGTAAATCATCTATGGATACAAGATAGACATATGTATGTATACATATGTATACAAAACACATCATAATATTAAGTTACTAACAAGTCTTAATTATAACACATCTATTAATGCAACTAGTAAGATCATATAGCTTAAATGGTAAGTATTCTACTATATATCATAGAAGATTTTCAATATAAATGAAGACTAAGAAAAATGATAATAGACTTAACAATAAGAAGGTTAATTATCCTAATATCATGTATACATATATTAGTATTAATGATCTAAAAGCATGGCAACTTATAAATTAAATCATATTAATATACTAATTAAAGCACACTCTAATATAATGTAATATTGGCAAGTTTTTTAAAGGAAAACTTACCTCAGGTCCAGCTTTTCTTTAAGAATGGGCATGGGAGTAATAGAAGATATCTTAAAAGTTTGCCCAAAGCATGTCAAAGAAGCAAAGTAAAATCCCAACGCAACAAAGATCAAGGAGGCTTGATCCGAAAAATTTAATCGATCACAACAACCATCACAAATCGTGAAGACCTAGAATAGTTGTACTTTGAAACCTTCGTCTTGAAATAGTAACGGACACACCATAAAACCAATACTCCAAAAGTAAAGAACAAAACGCCGAGGCAATAAATGACCGCAACAACGTCATAGGCAAATCATGTGCAGAATGTGAAACACAGTGATAGGAACCAATAGTCGCCAAAAGTAAGAGAGCAAGGTGAGCAATCCAAAATGTAAAAGTCTCTTCGTTCGTTAATTACCTAAACATGATAAAGAGCATGGTACCCAGATTCTCATGGGTCCGAGTTGGTTAGTTGAGAACATCCATTGAATTTAAATGCACATGATGAGGATGTCGTCGAGAAGTACAAGAATTCATCAATAGTTTGTTTTAATCAACAAACAATGACTTTCTTGACTAGAGAATAAATAATGGCTGTAAATAATATTATTTCTAAATTTCTCCACTAGGTTTAACAAATTTTATTTTTTTTGATACATTTGTTAAAGGATCATTTGTGGTAAATCCTAACCCGGTTTTATCATAAAATGACTTTTGAATATTAAGTAAATATTTTAAAGATCTAGAGCTATTTTCAAATTTTACTAATATTTTTGCTTTTTCATTTTCCATTTTAATTTCATGTTTATAGTCTTGACAATATTTACATTTAAGATCAATTTCAATATTGCTTTCAAGTCTAGACATTTTATCTTCTAAAATTATTTCCTTTTCAACATTGTTTTCAATGAATATTGAAGATTTACTTTTAAGAATCATTTTTGAGTCAATGTTGCAAAAATGTTTGAAGTTGTTTTCCAATTTTGAAAATTCTAATATAAATTGATCATAGCAAAAATGCTCGGTTTCGGATTGTACCTTATTAGTAGTTGTATAATCTCAAAATGCTATATGTTGATCAATTCCATCGTCCATGTCGCTCCATGTTTTATTTGTAGTTTCGCTTAGATCTAGAAGCATGTAGTCCTTGCCATCAATACTTGTATTTACATTTGTTTGAATATTCTCACAAACCGTATTATCATCGTCTTCTTCGTACTTATTGCACCATGATTTATTAACACTCTTTCTTCGAATTTGGCTCATGTATTCTTCGTTATTGATACCTTCAATGATCACATTTAAACTAGTAGTACATGTGTTTATTTCAACTAAATATTTATCTATTAAATTTTCTAGAGTAACTATTTCTTGTGCAATATCAAGTTTATCATCTTTGGTTTTACATTTCTCTTGGTGAAACTTTAAAAGACATTTCCAAATATCATTTGCCGTTTTACAAAGAAATAGTCTTTCATATTCAACTCTCGGTAGAGTTTTGAAAATAAGTAATTTGGCTTTAGTATTTTTATCAATCTTGGTTTGAAGATTATTATATTGATTTTCAAAATCCATTTTGGTTGGTTTAAGATCACCAATTGAAATGATATGCCAAAGATCAAGATCTATTGATTTCACATAATTTTTAAATTTATTTTTCCATTCAAGAAAATGATCATTTTCAAATAATGGTGGTTTTTGCGTAAATTCCCCTTCTAGATATTTTTCGAATTCCATAGATCGTTACAAGTTTTAAAATACAATATATTTTAAAAGTCTTGCTAGACGTGGCTCTAATACCAATTGTGGAAAACTAGAAGGGGGGGTTGAATAGTTTTACGTCTTTTTCGTTTTATTTGTTTTGTAAAAGTTAGCTTCAAAAGATTAGACGAAAATTTCAAAACTCTTTAATGCAAAAATATAGATACTAGTTTATTTACGATTTTGTATAAACACTACTTATGTATAATGTACAATTTCAAAACTCTTTAATGCAAAAGTGTAGATACTAGTTTATTTACGATTTTGTATAAACACTACTTATGTATAATGTTGGGACAGAATTTATAATTTCATATATCATATATATAAGCATATATATATATATATATATATATATATATATATATATATATATATATATATATATATATATATATATATAAGTGTTTTAATACAAGTTTATGTACTTGGTTTGTTTTTGTAAGATTAATGTTATGAATGAATTTTAGTTTGATCTTTATGTGAAATCAATAAATGCACAACACAAGCAATTATAATTATGTATGAAATGCTAATAAGTAAGTAATCAAAAAGTGAGAGATGGAAAGATCAAACCGAGAGACAAAGGATTTATAGTGGTTCGACTACAAGGACACCTTCCTTGCCCTACTCCACACCCCGAGTCACCTACTTGAGAGTTTTCTTCACTAGATCAAAAACCTCCCTTATGGTGGAGAAAACCCTACACACCAAATTATACACCACAACTTTGTCACAACACAATCACAACTTCTACACAACTTCTTCACACCAATTTTTCTTCACACCTTTCTACTTCACTCCTAGCTTCTTCACAACTTTCTACTTCGCTCCTAGCTTCTTCACAACTTACTACTTCCTAACTCTTTTTCTTCACGCCACTTGTTTCTTCACACCTTCACTACTAAGTCCTAACCACTACTCCAAGATATATACTACTTCACAACTTCTAGGCATCAAGGTCTTCTCAACTTCAAAGCTTTAACTTCTTTGTCTTCACAACTATCTCCACTTCAATATACTACCACTACTTATTTCTTCTATCACTAATCTTATCCGCCTCTACTTCTTCCCTTCTATTACTACTTCACACCTTCAATAAATCTAGATCCTATATCTAAATCTATTTAACCAATGTATACACTATATTCACCAAAGAATGAATGATATACAAGATGAAATAATCAAGCAACTTAGATAGCAAGATGATACTAAGTTGTAATACTCCTAGTCTTGATGATTAGAAGTATTCTTCTCTTTGCACTTGAATGAATGAGGCTTTGGATCACATGGAAACAAAGGCTTATGAATTATATGATCAAAGGATTTTTAAGATTGAAATGGAGATTTGAATCAGAAAGTTTTTAGTGCAAAAAGGTGAGAAAAATTCCAGATTTGAGGTGGTATTTATAGGCAACAAAATCTGACAGAGGGGGCCGCCCAGCTGTAACGGTCAGATTTTTTGTTTTTTAGTGGGGAAAGTTTATTTGGTGAAAAACTAACTGATTTTGGATAAAAATTTGAATTCATATATTTAGTATGAATAAAACATTTTTCTTTATTACCATAAGTGTTTTTCAAAAATATATAATATGTTTATATAATTAAGTAAACTTTGTAATACTTAATTAATTTTTCCTTTGATCATAAATTGCACTAAACACTTTGTTTATTCATACCTTAAGTGATTAGATGGTGAAAGTGATTATTTACTACTAAATACTTGTTTACGTCATGATCTTTGGTTTGATGTGTTTTCGTTTTGTGATTATCAAAACATAGAGATATCGAAAGATATGAATAACATTTTTAGTCATTTATTTATATCAACAATCTCCCCCTGTTTGATGATTACAAAACCTAAACTCATTAAATCCAAAAAATAATATTTGGACAAGTATTTAGAGAGTTTATATTCACTTCTCCCTCTTTTCGTAGAATCAAAAAGGTATAAGCCGATAAGATGAAAGCTCCCCCTTGATGTATGCTCCCCCTCGTTTGAGGGCACCAAGAGTTTGAGCTATGGAATACTTGCAAGAAAAATATTAGAAGCACAAGCAAATATATATAGCATAATAACAACTAATAATAAGCATAGCAAAGGAGAATTAGGAACACATATTAAAACATTCATTAATTCAAAATGATTATGTCAACCACATAATCATTGTTACATAATACATAATTGATACAGGGGATTGCGCCCTCGCAACAGGTTTTACATCTCAAGGGATCTTGAGAAGCTTGCAACCCCTGCCAGGCAGTGTACCTGATCGTTGTAGTATAGTATAGTGACAAGTACCGGGGTATTGATCGTTCATCTCAGGAATAGTGTCGCTAGGATTAGAAAGCCTACTAAACTAGGTCTAGAGGTGAGGGATGATTCTTTTTATATTTTTTATATTTTATGAAAGGCAAGTAAAAATCTCGGTTTTTGAAGGAGTGGGCGGAATTAGTTACTAGTCAACTAACCCAATTAACTAAAGATGCAATCAAAATAAAATAAAATAAATGAAATTAAACTAATTTACTAATGTGGTGGAAACAATAATGAGAAAAGTTATGTTTACTTAGATTTCATTACTCCCTAGATATCTTTTACCGGTTGATTAGCTTGTTACAATTGCATGGATGACGGGTTATATTCCTTAATACTAGTCGTAGGGTCGTGTACAATATTCCCTAACTCTATAAGATCCTACTTCACTCCTATGTCGAGCCGACTAAAAGCTCCTAATATGGGATCATTAGAATTCACTTATGCATTAAATACAACTGAAAATCGTAGTTCACCTCCGATCATGTTTCTTAAGACGTTCAAGCAAGTTACCAATGGAAGTCTGCCAGCTTTCTTAAGCCTAACATCGAATACAATCATCCGTAACAATTATAAACAAACAATCAACCAATAATCAACATCTAGGTTTCACTACATCTAAGCAAACACAACAAAAACCTAGCCTAACATGTTAAAAGAAAGAAAAGCATAAGATAGAATTAAACAATACATAGACATATTGAATGATTATTGGAGAACTTATCTTTATTAAAACATGGAAGAAAGAAGGGTTTGAAACCCCTTCAACATGCAGGAAATTTGACCTAGGGTTTGTGTTTAAGTATTCCACAAATTGTTCCACACTTTACAACGAAAAATTAGAAAAATATATATAGACTAAGCATCCTGACGGCGTCATGTGTTGGCTTCTGACGCCGTCAACTCGCCGCCAAGTTGAAATTCGTATTGCCTAGATCCAGTTTTGACGCCTTTATGTGTAAATCTTCTCTAGGCCGTCACTTGTATTTCGAAATAGTCTTAGTATAACTGAGCTGAGTATTTCAAAATTCATGGAACCTCAGTGGAATATAGACTAGTCACCTATATTCAACCCGGGATAGTGGGACATAGGTTGACTACCTATATCTGACTCAGAAATGAATTTTGCAACATTGAGAATGGTTATAATAAAATTTTGTCTCGATTGAATCCTCTACTCAATATCCAAATGTTACATTTATGTATGTGTATACCCTCGTTGTTAGAACGCTTATGTTTTCCATCACCTCGTGAACCGCCGCATGGAAGCACGTCAACTGGTCATTTCATCTCATGAATCTTCACCTTTATAACACTTCAGAGACCAACGTTAATTGAACTTCGGGACGAAGTTCCCTTAAGGGGTAGAGACTGTCACAACTCGTAAAATCTGGTCTTTTCCCGAACTTTCTCATTTACTATTCATCATTTACTATTCATTGATCACTATTCATCATTTTATTATTCATCATTTTTTAGGTCAGTTTGATATTCTGAGAAGCGTTTTAAAATTTTACTATTCATAAAACACTATTCACCTCCGGAGAAAATTTGTCATTTATGCGTGAGTTGCATCATTTCTGTATACGTACGATTATCTACCTAATAAACGTTATCCTATAAACTATTACTATGAATAATTGATCCGACAATCCCAACTATGGTCCTAACACATTTTTATACTCATAATAATAATATAAAAATTATATTATTAATTTGCCCGGTGTTTTCAAATCAACTGTTACGTTTTCCGGTTGAAGCTTATAACTCCGTCGGTTTGCGATATTTCAACCCGATCATTATTTTAACTTCCGATTCTCATCAGGAATATTATTTTACAATTTTTACAACTTCATTATATTTTATTTTATCTCGTTACAATTTATTTTTAGTTAACTCGGTACCCGGTATCACCTAAAAATAATAATATCTACCTAAACTACATCAAAAGTCCAAGAAATTCTTACACTCTCATCCTTTCCTTACAAAAACCCACCCTCTTTCCCCTTTTTATGGATCTTGTCTCATTTCCTTAATATATATAGCTTATACTTAATCAATTATTTCTCATTTCACCAAAAATCAACTAGAAACTTTCTCTTTTCTTTCCTTTGGGGTGGTGCTCGGTCAAGAAGAGAAGAACAACAAGAATCCAACATTTTTCCAAGATCAAGTCATTATCTAGTTCCTTTAGTGATCCTTGTTTGAGTTTTGTGATAAAAACTCAAGGTTTCTTAGGTTTTACTCATCCAAGCTCTATAATCTTCCTAAGTAAGTTGTCAAACTCTTGTTCATAATTTCTTCATGTTATTTTTATGATCATATGATTTCCATTCAAGATCTACATGCATATGTTAGTTATACCACTCATTTATATATATATATATATATATATATATATATATATATATATATATATATATATATATATATATATATATATATATATATATATATATATATAACTTTGAAAACCCTATAAATGGAAACCCTTGTTAGATCTACTTGGATGATGATGTTTAAGAACCCATGACACCCTAGGAAGGTGTATGGTAGGAATAAATTAGTTTGGTGGTGATTGAAAGTGATTTGGTTGGATTAGATACTAGTTTGGAACACTAGAAATGGATTTTAAACATATATATATACCTACTGTCCCAAATCGACAAATCCAGAAAACTCAGAGGTTTCCGGGTAACATTGGGCTAGAGATTTAGAAAATACTTTTAAAAACGAAGCTTTTGGTGAAAGAACAGATTAAAACGAGTTTATAACGAAGGAGATATGATTTTTGAAAGTTAATTGACGAAAACTATTTTTTCTGAAAAACTGCATGCTGTTGGACGATTTTCGTTGGACAAACCGAGGCGTTAGACATAACCTAGAGGAGCCGAGCTATCAAAAATATATTAGTATAGGTTAAGACGAATCCGTGGATATAAAGAACGAGTAAAATAGACTTATAACGACAAAGATATTCACGTTTCTATATCGACAAAACCTTATATAATTTGACAGCTTTTAACTAGAAATAATAATAATAATAATAATAATAATAATAATAATAATAATAATAATAATAATAATAATAATAATAATAATAATACTACGTACTAAGTTCTAGATTTCTAAAAATACTACCAAAGTGCCAAATTCATAACTAATGAAGTACTAGTGATTATAAGTTTATCTTTACGGCGATTAGACGTTATTTAAAGGTTTTCCAAAGTAGGTAATATAACACTAACATTTTATATACGATATATTACGACAAGTATTTACAAACCTAGTTGGACTTATTTTTCCTAAGTATGGAAAATACTTTACTTTGACAATAACAATTAATTTCAAGTTATGAGTGGTATAGGTATCATGTGTATGCATATTCTCTACATCATTTCATGATCTAAGTAGATCACTATCATTCATATTAGGTTGCGGTTAGAGATCGAACCTCTTTTCTGTGTATCCATTTTTGTCATCGTAGCTATCGCACCAGGTGAGTCATAGCCCCTACTCTTTTTATACTTGTTTTAACTCTTTGGGGGAGATACATGTTCAACTACTTGCTTACTTGTACAAATACTCTTAAACATTTATATTTGATTGTGTTATACTTGATTGGCATTATACTTGATTGCGTTATATATACTTGTTACACTATACTTGCTTAATTTAAATACAAGATTCGTATTTACGTGCATACATAATACTCTATACTGTCGGAGAGGTATTGGTAGTACTCATGGGAAGATGCCCCCTACCCTTGTGTCTATACTTGACCTTGGATGTCGTAGTACTATTTGGGAAGAGGCCTCCGCCCTTGTGTCTATTCTTGACCTTGGGTGAATATAATCCGGTGCATTGTGTAAACTATCTTTTAGCAGTGGGTTGTGAACACACAGGTTGCAAGTCTCTTATGGTGGGACTTGCAACTGAGCGGATTTACGATGCCTTTGTTGTGTGATCATTTTCTATATACTTTATTTGTTAAACAAACTCTATGAACTCATCAACCTCGTGTTGACACTTTAGCATGTATTTTCAGGTTTTAACCAATGGCACGCTACTGGAGGTTTTGGCAGGACATGGCATGGTCATAGAAGACTCTGATTATTTATATGGGGACCGTTTTAAACTATTTTAAGGACCTACTTCCGCACTACTTTTAACAATGTAAATTTAACATTTTTGATTTAACTATTTTATTCTAAATGATCGAAGTGAAAACCATTTTTGAACTTGTGTTGTAATACCAATTGAGTTACACCCCAGCCACATGTATGCTTCCGCTGGACCCGATTTTGGGGGTGTGACACTCATGGATGTTGCTGAGTTTGGTGATGTAGAGCTTGGACACGTTGAATTTGGAGTTGGGTTTGTTGGTTGAGGGTTTTGATGTTGTTCAAGTGATGGTGATTGTTGAGATCTAGTGAGAAGATACTCAATCCAAGTAAAGTGCTCATTCAATGCAATTGTTTGTTTTTGGAGGAAGATGCAACAAGGGCAATTGTTGACATGCTTCTAAATTTGGTTTATGTTGTGTGGTGATGAGGGTGAGCTAGATGGAGGTGGATCCAAATTGCGTTGAGCAAGATGTAATGCTAAAAGGGTTCTAAGCTCATGGGCTTCTTTTAGCTCCTCAACGAACTTCAAATGTTTGGAAAAAGGTGATGGTGGTGGAGCATGATAGTTATCTTGGGTGAGGGTTTGAACATGCAACATAGGAATGGCATGTGAAGTTGTTGGATGTGGTGGTGGTACTCTTGGTGGTGGAGACATGTTTGATCTTGGGTAATCATGAAAACATGATATGGGTGGAAGAGATGCTTCATGAGTGGATGGTGGTTTTTTTTTAATGAGCAACATGTGAAGTGTTGGCAATGAGGTTAGGATTGTTGTTTAGGGATTGTGCATGCTCATCACATGAAGGAGCATTAGTGAAGGCAAGAGTGGACGATTGGTTGTGAGATGGATCATGTTAGGAATACAAATATTCCTATGAAAGACTCGGTCACCTAAATATTGTAATAGCATCAAGTTAGCTCATAGTTAGTTTAGTTATTAGTTAGAATTAGTTTAAGTAACATCGTGGAAGAAGGACGGGTCTTTACCCACTGTATGCCTGATCCACAGCCTGGGTGTGGGCGTTTTTATTCTTTGTATAAATACCCCTCTCCCACCAAGGGAGAGGGTTGGACCTTCTCATTCTTAGTAATCTAATATTTCATTTTCTCTCTCAAGGTTCCAAGTTTTCTTTCTCCTTCTTTCTCTCTTAATCCTACGCCACACTAACCACCATAATCATCATGTTTGTGACTTAGTTACTATCCTACAATTGGTATCAGAGAGCCAAGGTTTCATCTTAGGGCATTGGTGAATCATATTGGGTGTGGTTTTATGTGGTTTTTGTGAGTTAGTAGTGTTTTTCTTGAAAACATCTTGGTTTGATCTATATAGTGTTAGTTGACATGTTAGAGGTGTACTTTTATGATCATTTGTGTTAGTACTTCACTATTCTTTAGTTGGTTATACTATATCATACGTTTATTTGAAGTTTGGATTGGTTTTGAGTCGTTTTTCTTGACTGTGGTTTGCTCCACTGCCCCATTTTGTGGTTGCGTTTTGCTTCTGGATTCTGTGGTTTGTTTGATTGCGATTACTATTTTGGGTAAACGGAAAAAACGCAAGGAAAGTGACTATTTTGGACCTTTGTGAACTGCGACTTGCGTTTGCAGTTTGGTAGTCTGCGATTAAGTGTTTGTGGTTTGCTCTTGTGGTTTGCGTTTTCTGCGGTTACCTCACTTGCGTTTTATTCATCCTGCGGTTAACTCCTTGCTGTGGTTTTTGCCTAGCGTTTTACTCACCTAGCTGTTAACTCACCTTGTGGTTTGCTCCTTCTGCGGTTAGTCAACTTCGCGGTTATCTCACATGCGGTTTGCTCTTCCTGCGATTAACTCATCAAGTTGTTGTTTGTTCCTACTTAGCGGTTTGTTCTCTTAGGTAGCGACTTCCTCAACTTTGTTGGCAATTAACTAAGTGGTGAGATGCGTGTGATAGGTTAATCATTTTGAAATTCTTGAATTGTTGTAACTTTAGTCGTTTCAATTAATCTAATTGTGATCTGACGTTGTGAGTTAATCCTTACGACTTGACTAATCTCAATTGGATATATTGTAACTTGACTTGTCACAACTTAACACTTGATGCAAACTGTGACTCATCCGGTATCTCTCTATTAGTTTAACGTGCTGAGTATATCTTCCGGTTTCTTTTGTTGACATTAGTAAAATCCCTAGAAAGAATCATTTCTCGGTTTAAGTCACAAAAGCTGTAAAATCCCGTTTGAAGAATTTGAGATGATGACTGTTTCGGATGACATTCAAGCTGCTGGGTCCGATACCCGACCTCCTATGCTAGATAGGACTGACTATGAATCGTGGGCACAAAGAATCAGACTTTATTGCTTGGGTAAAGAAAATGGTGAGAACATTCTAAGATCTATCGATGAAGGTCCTATGCAGATGGGTACAACCAGAGATGCTATCTCCACGGCTGAGGATGGTTCTGTCACCCATGGAATTTATAGACCACGCACTTACAATGATCTCAATGATGTTGAAAAGAAGCGCTATGATGCTGACATTCGAGCCTCCAACATCGTGATACAAGGGTTACCCAAATATGTGTACAAGCTAATCAACTTCAACACTAAATCCAAAGCTGTTTGGGACAATGTCAAAATGCTTCTGTCTGGATCGGAGCTGACCAAAGAAGACCGTGAATCTCAATTGTATGATGAGTTTGAGCATTTCAAAATGAATCCTGGTGAAAACATTACCGACTACTATGTCAGATTTCACAAGCTGGTTAATCACATGAGAATGATCAGAATGACAATTCCCAACATCCAACTCAACTCTAAGTTTGTGAACAACATGTCACCTGAGTGGGATCGCTTTGTTACAGCAGTCAAGCTCAACAAAGGATTGAGAAATATGAACTATGAACAATTGTTTGCATATCTACAACAACATGAGAAGCATGCAGCATATGATTGTCAATTAAAAGAGAAGCTCAATCCAACTGCCACCAATGACTCACTTGCTTTCATGACTAGTATGTTGCCAACCACTCAACCTGTGTCATCAGTGGATCACTCATCTGTACAGTCATCGGCTGCCATGAATACCCATATCGACTCAGGGTACTCTCATACTGACAAGATGATTCATAATCTTTCCAATCAAGTGTCTCTACTGGTTCAACATTTCAGGGCTGCACTCCCACCAACCAATAATCAACTCAGAACCTCCTCCAATCCACATAATCAGGCTATTGTGGAAGATGGAAGAGTAATTATGCAGAACGTTCAGGGCAGACAGAATGTGAATCAAAGGAATGTTGTACGGGGTAACTTTCAGAACAGAGCTGGAAATGTGAATCAGGGACAAGGAAGGCAACCAAAATGTTACAACTGTGAGGGTTTTGGTCACATCGCCAGAAACTGCACTCAGCCAAAACGTCCTCAAAATTCAGACTACTTCAAGGACAAAATGCTGCTCATGCAAGCTCAAGAGAATGGAGTTGTGCTAAATGAGGAAGAGATGGAATTTATTACTGGGGATGATGGAAAGACATTTGATGATGATGTGGATGAACAACCAATTCAGGACTTAGCTCTTAATGATCCAAATATCTTCCAGGCTGAGGATTGTGATGCTTTCGACTCAAATGTTGATGACGAACCCACTGCTCAGACAATCTTCCTGGCTAATCTATCATCTGTTGTCTCACCTTCACGACAATCTGGTCCCTCCAAATCATCCATCATATCTGAGGTACTGAAATTATATGATAAATTTGCAATTAATGATGAACAAAAGAACTTCAACGATATACGACAAAATAATGTGGGTGAATCAAATGAGGCTGAATTGGAAAACATTAACGTTTTCCCAACTGAGCAACATTCTGATCACAACAGTGATTCTGACGTATCTTGTGGAATGTCTTCTGTTGCTTGTGACAATAATGTGATACATGAACAAAAGATATATAATGAAGTACAACTAACAAACGTTGCTGAATTAGATATTGCTAACTTGGGAAATAGCAATATTGTCCCATATGAACAATATGTAAAGCACAACGTCGAGTCTGTTGTATCAAGAAATATATCCTCTGTTGATGACGATATGTGTGAATTTGATGAGTACACTGCTGTTGCACCTGATGACACTCTAATCACTAGGATTAATATTCTTAAGGATCAAGTTAGGTGTTATGAACAACGTGCAAAATTTGAGCTAACAGAACGTGAACAAAAAATGGAATGGCAAATGCATGCTTACATTACTAAACAAAACTTAAAGGAAATGGCCTTTAAACAAGAGATGAAATCTTTTCAAAATCAACTTGATCGTGCTATTAAGGAAAAACAGGAAATTCAGGATAGTTTAAATCTCCTAAAAAATGAATTTCAGGAAAAGGAAACTAAACTGTTAAACGAATTTTCCAACCTTAAGCAGTTGAAAAACAAACTTGAAAACAAGTTGTATATTCAAGGCTAAACCTGTCAAACAGCTCAAATGATGGAAAAGCACATTAAACTGTGGGATAAGCATAGTGATAAGGATTTAGGGTTGCCTAAAACTAACTTCCTTAAGAGCGTTAGAGCCTCTCAACCTGCCCTCTATGATGCTAAGGTTATGCTTACACCCAATCATGAACCCCCAAATAGTTGGTCTGATAAAGAATTGGATGAACTTGATTCTGCCAATAGAGAGAGATTTGATAAAAAAAAAATGAAGGATCCAAAGTGTATTAAACACCGAGTCATTGTTAAGCCCCATGATTATTATGAACAAAACCGAGTGACTGTTTTTGCACCTCAAACTAAGTTAACACCATAACAGGTATTTTGGCCTTTAGACGTTGAGAAAATGAAAGCTGAGGAAATTGAGGCCAAGACACCTCAAAAGTTAGTTGCCCCAATGGTGTATCCCCCCAATACACCAATGCACTTAGTTCAGTTGTCACATCCCACGCAATGCAAAACTCTTATTAGCATATATGTCCTTTGTCAAATGTTCATTGATTTTGATAAAACATGCAAAAAGAGAATCACACCAACGGGAATCACTGAGGGTGAACGGGGATTTGAGCTAACCAAAGAGTGTTACTTAACTGAAGTCATCCCATTTTTTAAACTAATTAAAGAACACTTTGAGGGTTTACGACAATCCCTTGATGTTGAGCTAAAGGAATGAAATAAGTGTTTAAAAATGTGGAAAATAAGTGTAAACAAAATGCGATAGATCTTCAGCATAGTGAAATTGCCAGGAAAAATATTCTCATCATGAATGACAACTTGATTGCTAAATGTATTACACAAGATGTGTTCTATACAGCTACAGATTCTTCACTTAATGCTTGTCAGTTTCATGAAATGTCTATTGCTTTGAATAACCTTCACAATCGTGTTGTTGAGCTTGAGGGGGAGAATTTTAAATTGCATGAAAAAATTCAAAATGATGATCATGACAACATGGTCAAGCATCTTTCTAAACTAGAAGTTGATAATCTTAACTTACAATTAAAATATCAACATTTAGAAGAAAAAATGAAAATATCAAAGGCCAAGACATCCTCTGATGCTCCGGAATTTGATGTATATTTTGAATTAACAAAAAGGGATGAAAAAATTCAAGCTCACACGAATACGATCCGGTTATTGAGGGCTCAAATTGACCAATTTAAGTCTCCCATGAATGCTGTGATCGACACCCATAAACCAATGTCTGCAGATTCTCATAACTTTCAACTTCAAAACACAATCATCTTACTTAGACTTGAAAATGATTGTTTTCAAGCTGAAAATTCTAAAGTTAAACAACATTACAAAGAGTTATATGACTCTATTAAGATCACTCGTGATAAAACAAATGAAAAGATAACTTCTTTGCTTAATGAAATTGAGAATCTAAAGACAAAGGTGAAAGGGAAAATGCCGGTTATTGGAAGTGACAATATCAATTCAGTGGTTTGTAAATGTAAAAAATATGCATGTGAGGCTGTTTTTATTCATCTTCCCCTTAAGAACAATGAGCTAGTCCATAGTGATTACCTTAGACATCTTAAGAACTGCCTTGACATGACCCGTGAAACCATTGAAGAAGATAGAATGGTGAGACCATCTGATAACTCCCTATCGGATGTTTGGTTTCTCACCAAACGGTCACAAGATTTATTAGAATATGCCATAGGTACATGTCCCAAGATTCCCAACATGTGTGATAGAAATGGCACATCCACATCTAGGAATTTGAAGAAGCATGTTATGTTTGATATACCTTTGGCTAGTTCTGATCATAGCACATCACCACCTAGAAACCAAATAACTATGCAACAACCTAATATTCCCATCGTCAATTCTACAGGAGTAATCAATATCACTAAAGCTAGCGGGTCAAAGCCTAAAGGCAATACAAGGAATGATAGGACTTCTCCTGCTAAGAGTGATCAAGGGAAGAAAGTAGAAGACCACCTTAGGAACAATAAGATTGATTTGAATGAAAAGAATCGTGTTGATTCTAGTATTTGCGTTAAGCGTACTATAATTAATTCGAATTCTAATGCTACTTGTAAGACTTGTAATGGTTGTTTAATTTCTGGTAATCATGATGAATGTGTTGTGTCTTTCTTGAACTCTTCTTATAAATCCTCAATTAAATTTGCTAAGACACACAAACTGGAAAACCATACTTGGAAAGCAATAGGAAAAGTTTTTAACAATGTAGGATATCAGTGGAAACCTACTGGAAGAAAGTTCACTATAGGAAGCCAGTGCCCATTGACATACATGCCCGACCCTAAGTCTTTATAGGTTAAGAAATGGAAGGAAACTGGTAGAATATTCCCTTTAGTGACCCAATGCCTTGATATTAAGTCAGCTGCTTCCACTGGTATCGGTTCATTTGTGAGAGCCAATGAAAATACTGATCCTGCATCTTTTAAGTATGCGTGTGCTAAACTATTGGATACCAATTACACTTGGGGATCCATGTTTTTCAGTTATCCATATCTGTCTGGTTTCAAATGCAGGTCGTACAAATCGTCCTGTGGTATTTGGACTCAGGCTGCTCAAAACATATGACTGGGGATCGCTCTCGGCTCAGAAATTTCGTGAAAAAGTTTGTCGGGGCAGTTAGATTCAGAAACGACCACTTTGGAGCTATTATGGGGTATGGTGATTATGTGTTTGGTGATAGCATGATTTCTAGAGTTTACTATGTGGAAGGACTTAGGCACAACTTATTCTCTGTTGGACAATTTTGTGATTCTGATCTCGAAGTGGCCTTCAGAAAACACACATGTTTTGTTAGAGAATTGGATGGAGTTGATCTTCTTAAGGGGAGTCGTGGTACAAATTTGTATACTATCTCTATTGAAGACATGATGCGGTCCTCTCCTATTTGCTTGCTCTCTAAGGTCTCAAAGAGCAAATCATGGTTATGGCACTGTCGTTTGAACCACTTGAACTTCGGCACCATTAATGAACTTTCTCGCAAAGATCTGGTTCGAGGCATGCCTAGATAGAAGTATGAAAAAGATCATCTCTGCTCATCATGTCAATTGGGTAAAAGCAAGAAGCAAACTCATAAACCAAAACCCACCAACTCCAACACTAAAGTACTCCATACCCTTCACATGGATCTGTGTGGACCCATGAAAGTGCAAAGCTTCAATGGAAAAAGATATATTCTGGTTATTGTGGATGATTACTCACGATTCACATGGGTGAAGTTCTTAAGATCCAAGGATGAAACTCCTGAAATCATCATCAAAATCATCAAGCAGTTGCAAGTAAGGCTCAACAAAACAGTTAGAATAATTCGCACTGACAATGGAACTGAGTTTGTTAACCAAAAACTCACTCAATTTTATGAAAGTATCGGCATAAGTCATTAGAAGAGTATTCCTCGAACCCCTCAACAAAATGGAGTTGTTGAAAGACGGAATCACACACTAGTTGAAGCTGCTCGCACTATGCTGATATTTTCCAAGACTCCAATGTTTCTATGGGCTGAAGCTATTGCTATTGCATGTTACACTCAAAATCGGTCATTGATGCATCCTCTCCACAACAAGACACCTTATAAGTTGGTGCATCACAAAAAGCCTGATCTCTCCTTTCTTCGTATATTTGGTGCCCTGTGCTATCCAACTAACGATAATGAAGACTTAGGGAAGCTTAAAGCTAAGGCTGATATTGGGGTATTCATCGGATATGTGCCAGATCGAAAAGGGTACCGAATCTACAACAAAAGAACCCGACAAATCATGGAAACAATCCATGTCACGTTTGATGAGCTGACAGAGCATACGACTTCAGGACACACCAGTTCTGGACCCTCACATAATCTTTTATCTCCTGGACCAAAAAGTTCGGGACTTGTACAGAACTCCAACCATGTCACTCCCTATGTTCCTCCCACTGATGCGTGGGAATCGCAACAGGCTTTACCTCTCGAGGGATCTCGAGAAGCTTACAACCCCCACCAGGCAGTGTACCTGATCGTTGTAGTATAGTATAGTGACAAGTACCGGGGGATTGATCGTTCAGCTAGGAATAGTGTCGTTAGGATTGAAATTAATCTAACTAGGTCTAAAGGTGAAGGATGATTCTTTTTGTATTTTTATATTTTATGAAAAGCAAGTAAAAATCTCGGGTTTTGGGAGAGTGGGCGGAATTAGTTGCTAATCAACTAACCCAAAAGCTACTATTTAAACTAATTAACAAGAAAAGTAAACTAGTGTTCTACAAGATAAGTGAAGCATGTCTACCTATGATATGTTACTCCTTCCTAGCTATCCAATCCTACCTATTAAATTGTAACCTTGTTTTAATTGACGGGTTGTATTCCTTAATACCATTCATGGGGTGGCATACATAACTCCCCAATTCTATGAGCTCTTATCTCCTCCTACACCATGCCCAGCACAACTATAGGGATTGTAAACAGTGGCTCATGCATTAAATACAACCAATAAAGACCTAGTACGCCTCGGTTCATGTTTCTTAAGACGTTCAAGCATGTTACCATTTGGAGATCTGCCAGTTTTCTTAAGCCTAACATATAAATCATTCAATCAAAACAAGAATCAATAGGAAACAAGGATTATAAACTAAACCAACTAGATCTATTGAAGTTGTCACACCTTAATTGATGGAGATAGACACAACATCAACAAGAAATCAATGAGATCTAATCAATTATATACAAGTTTCACATAATCATAAGTAGACACAAGGTGAATTAGCAAATCATAATCAAAGAAGGACAATCAATAAGAATAATGAAAGACATAGTTGAGATAGAATCATCAAACCAATACATGATGTTTATGGAGTGATTGAAACCCTCTAAGTTGCTGGAAAAACACCCACCTAAACCCAGGAATCGACCTTAGGGTTTAGGGCTTTCAAAAAGTGAAGTTATGAAGTTATATTTATAGGCATGTATTCTGTCGGCAAGGCTTGACGGCGTCAGCTCGTTCTCTTGACGCTGTCAAGACCATTTTTTCACCAAATTGTAGATCTCTTCGTCCTCTTCTCGTGGGCTCTTGAATCACCTAAATCCGAGTTCGTATGCAAAAGTTATGACCAAAACAATATCAGCTACTCCGCGCGCAAGTTTTGACAAGTTTACACGTGACGGCCTTGGTGACGCCTTCAGGTACACGTGACGGCCTAGCTTGACGCCGTCATGAACTTACTGGACCGTCACCACTTTTACTCTTGACGCCGTCACCAAAATGCTCTTGACGCCTTCATGAACTCTCGGATTTTATTATTGAGGTTTGACGCCGTCAGGAAATTACTCTTGATGCCGTCACCTTCTGTTCCCAGCATGGAAAATTGAGACTTTGCCGTTTTCTTCACTTTTATGCTCCAAAAACGTCCAAAATGGCTTCTTTTCTAGAATTCACTCTCCAAGTACCTAAAATCACAAAAGGAACGATTTAGGGCAATATTTGATCAAATAAATTCGAATTCGAGCTTAAATGACCCCCTAAAAACGGTTCATTTTTCGCCTTATCATATATCCCTACACTTGGGATTTGCTTGTCCTCAAGCAAATGAGCTTTTCCACCAATCAAAATACAAGTTAGGGGTCATTTAACACTAATATAAAAGTAATTACAACAAATGATCGTTCCACCTTAGTCAAAACAAGCACGGAAATTATACACTAGCACCTCACATTAAGTATTTGGATACTCTCATCTCTCGGGTGTTGAAAATTTATATGTCATAATTGGAAATGGAGAAATATCACTCTCTACCTGTCATAGCAAATAGATTACCATAGGCTTGGGAAAGGATCAAACTTCCACCACTTGGCGTAAGCACCTAGGATAGACTATCAAAGAGGTCTTTTAAAGGGTTATAACGTTAGGTGTAGGGGATATGGAAAACACGGTTTTGTTGGATAAACGGATATTTTACTGGTGGCAAGTCAATTGTCTTAGTTAACTACATGTACAATGAGGCGTTGCTAAGCCAAGACTCGACTCAACTTAAACTAACCACAACTCTTTTTGGATTTTCAAGACACTATTTGACTTAAACATAAATAAAAGAAACGGATGGTAGCCCGTATGTTTTTCTCTTTTCTTTTTCTATTTTTTTTTCCTTTGTTTTCGATTTTTTTTTTTTTTTTTTTTTTTTTTTTTTTTTGCATACACTCTTACTCTACCATCCAAAACAATACATCAAAGGGAGCTCGTTTCCTCCCTACACTTGAGCTTTTACATACTTTACAATCAACTATTCTAATGACTCGAATCAAGATAATCAAAACACTTGGAGTACTTTTAAATATTAACGCACATATGGGGGTAATAATTGACATCATCCCCATTATTCCATTACAATAGTACTTTACCCATGAGTCCCAATCGTCCCAAAACAATATGTACAAGATATGACTCGACTTAGCAACCATGTAATCAATTAGACAACTAACAAAGGGTTTAAACAATTAACAATAACGCACTAAAGATGAGTGCATACAAGGAAGGCTAAGGCGATTTGGTTGCACATTTGGGGTGGATTGTAAACAAATTCTTCCTTTAAGTAAAATGCTTAAAGTTAGAAACGAAAAGATAGGCTCGGAGGGGTGTACTAGGGGTATCGTGTACTAAAAATGAGTACAACGCAAAGGTGTAGGAGAATTACTTGACCTATGAAGTCAATGTAATTATATTAAAGGTGTAGAACAAGGGTTATCCTAATGCCTCTTATCATGTAGTAAATCCTAACTACACGAATGTAGTCTCACTAGCGGTCTCGGGATGCATCGCTATCACAAGTTCTAGAATCTAAATACTACCGGTACACCCATAAGCACCAACAATGAATGCTTTTTCCTAAAGATCTAAGGGCGAACCTCACATATTTGGGGTGGAAATTTTTGAGTGGTATGGTTTTTGTGCTAGTCATACAACTCCTATCCATGAGACGCTTATTAAGACTAAAGTTTTACTCCTACATGTTGCAAAAAATTTTAAATTTGGTGCTAAAATTGCCCTGACAAATATTTCTCTCAGTTTTATTACACATTCACTATTAAACAAAACAAAAACCAAGTGGAGTAATAGTTTCTAGTATACCCTCCCTACACTTAAACCGAACATTGTCCCCAATGTTCTAGATAAAAGATGTAAAAGTAAAAATAAATAAGAATGAAAGAAACTAATACTCCCCTGATTCGTTCACCGTGGATAACGTGACAACATGGTTAAATCTACCTCCAAGAAGATGAGCGTTGAAAGCTTCCCTCCAGAAATATAAATCATCTTCTTGTCCTGTAATCAACAAACACAAAAACTCAAGCATCAAACCGAACAAAAATCACAACTAGATGTAATTCCAGACTTAAAAATAGAAACAAGGCAAAGCAACAAAAGGATAGGATACTTGTGGAATGAATTACAAATAGGAACTCATAAAACATATCCACAATTATTGACACACAAACAAGATAAAATATATGCTAATCATGAATTGTGAAGTTTTCATGTTCGAATTTAGTTCTTTTTAACAAGATATAAATTTCCCTACACTTATCTTTTTGTAAAATACCTTTATATGCAATTAAGACGAGGTTAAAAACAAAATAAAGCATTTTCACAAATTATTCGAAACATGAAAATTAAACAACTATGATTAAGCATATATGACACAAACAAACAATTAAAATAAAAACATCAAACAATTAAAAACATGGGTTGGGTTGCCTCCCAACAAGCGCTTGTTTTTGTTCGAGTCACGAGCCTGACTCTACCCTTATTTAATGGAAATAGGGGAGGTTTTCCCTACACTTAGGATTAAGTGTGGGTGGAAGTAGTGATACATACCCTTAGGGTGGAAATATGCCACGTGAGGTGAAGGGGGTGAGTGAATGGCTTCCTTCATCCTAAAACTACCCGGATAATATAGGTTGATGGGTGGGTCGGTTCCTCTTTTGTCTCCTAGAAATAAATCTAAGGGTGGGAAGTTGTGTAAAGGTTGAGGTTCCGGTTCATCAACATTAGGAAATTCCCTAGAACTAGGAGTAAGGTTATCACTACAAGTGTTCAAACCTATATCCTCTAGTGGTGCTTGGTCCAAGGGTTCTACCTCAATTGGGGTTCCTATAGTCTCTTCTACTTCTTCCGGGTAAGTCACGGGCGGTGTATGTGCCTCAAATGATGGTAGGACTTATGGGGTACTTTGTGGGCTTGGATTGTCCACCTCATCCTCCATTATACCTAGATTACCTATGTATTTGTTTTGTACTATGATTTTAGGTGACATCCACGCAGGTATCCCTAAGTAATCATCCCCAGACAAACTTCCTGTTTGCTCCTTCAAACTTGTTATTGATTGATTTGTGATGTTGTTTGTTGGGTTGTCTACTCTATAATAATATTGGGCACAATCTTCTATGGCATCCCATGCTTCTTCAGCATTTAATTCCCTAAGGTCCCCGTTGGTAAAATCGTCAATGTACCTTTGGTCATACGGGTGGACACTATAGTAAAAGATTTGATTTAGGTACCATAGATTGAAACCATGATGAGGGACTATTCGTAGTAAATTTTTAAAACGAGTCCATGCATCATAAATAGGTTCATCTCGATATTGTTTGAACATCAAGATGTCATTAGGAGTGAATGGGTTTCGTGGTCGGTAGTATGGTGGATTTGCGTTCTCCATAGTGGTGAACGGAAGAGTCAATGGAAAGGTTTCTACGAACAAATACACAAAGAAAAGATAGACTACGAGAAAGCTAATAAAAAGAAAATAAAAATCTCACTAAAACGGAATCTAATGAGTAGACCTAATAAAAATCAAATTCAACCTAAACAATAATTATTTCCCCGGCAGCGGCGCCAAAAACTTGATGCGTGGGAATCGCAACAGGCTTTACCTCTCGAGGGATCTCGAGAAGCTTACAACCCCCACCAGGCAGTGTACCTGATCGTTGTAGTATAGTATAGTGACAAGTACCGGGGGATTGATCGTTCAGCTAGGAATAGTGTCGTTAGGATTGAAATTAATCTAACTAGGTCTAAAGGTGAAGGATGATTCTTTTTGTATTTTTATATTTTATGAAAAGCAAGTAAAAATCTCGGGTTTTGGGAGAGTGGGCGGAATTAGTTGCTAATCAACTAACCCAAAAGCTACTATTTAAACTAATTAACAAGAAAAGTAAACTAGTGTTCTACAAGATAAGTGAAGCATGTCTACCTATGATATGTTACTCCTTCCTAGCTATCCAATCCTACCTATTGAATTGTAACCTTGTTTTAATTGACGGGTTGTATTCCTTAATACCATTCATGGGGTGGCATACATAACTCCCCAATTCTATGAGCTCTTATCTCCTCCTACACCATGCCCAGCACAACTATAGGGATTGTAAACAGTGGCTCATGCATTAAATACAACCAATAAAGACCTAGTACGCCTCGGTTCATGTTTCTTAAGACGTTCAAGCATGTTACCATTTGGAGATCTGCCAGTTTTCTTAAGCCTAACATATAAATCATTCAATCAAAACAAGAATCAATAGGAAACAAGGATTATAAACTAAACCAACTAGATCTATTGAAGTTGTCACACCTTAATTGATGGAGATAGACACAACATCAACAAGAAATCAATGAGATCTAATCAATTATATACAAGTTTCACATAATCATAAGTAGACACAAGGTGAATTAGCAAATCATAATCAAAGAAGGACAATCAACAAGAATAATGAAAGACATAGTTGAGATAGAATCATCAAACCAATACATGATGTTTATGGAGTGATTGAAACCCTCTAAGTTTCTGGAAAAACACCCACCTAAACCCAGGAATCGACCTTAGGGTTTAGGGCTTTCAAAAAGTGAAGTTATGAAGTTATATTTATAGGCATGTATTCTGTCGGCAAGGCTTGACGGCGTCAGCTCGTTCTCTTGACGCTGTCAAGACCATTTTTTCACCAAATTGTAGATCTCTTCGTCCTCTTCTCGTGGGCTTTTGAATCACCTAAATCCGAGTTCGTATGCAAAAGTTATGACCAAAACAATATCAGCTACTCCGCGCGCAAGTTTTGACAAGTTTACACGTGACGGCCTTGGTGATGCCTTCAGGTACACGTGACGGCCTAGCTTGACGCCGTCATGAACTTACTGGACCGTCACCACTTTTACTCTTGACGCCGTCACCAAAATGCTCTTGACGCCTTCATGAACTCTCGGATTTTATTATTGAGGTTTGACGCCGTCAGGAAATTACTCTTGATGCCGTCACCTTCTGTTCCCAGCATGGAAAATTGAGACTTTGTCGTTTTCTTCACTTTTATGCTCCAAAAACGTCCAAAATGGCTTCTTTTCTAGAATTCACTCTCCAAGTACCTAAAATCACAAAAGGAACGATTTAGGGCAATATTTGATCAAATAAATTCGAATTCGAGCTTAAATGACCCCCTAAAAACGGTTCATTTTTCGCCTTATCACCCACGTGTGATGAATTAAAGACGTTATTTGACCCTATGTTTGACGAGTACATCGAGTCACAGCCACCTCATGAACCGGTACAGCCAGCTGTTGAACCCAATAGTATGGTTGTAAATACACCTCATGATACAAATGGTCCATCTACCTCCATCTCTCTTGATCTGGATGCACCAGAATGTAGCAACTCTCATAATGAATCTAATTTTCAATCGTCTTCTGAACGCCAAGGTGTGATATCTGATAACTCATGGGAAGTCAATCCTTTTGCTCCACCTGAGGAAGAACCATTTAAAAATGTTTTTGCACCTGAATCTTCCAACGAAACATCATCCTCAGGAGAGTCAAACAATGCTATATCAGTTCACTATCCTCAACCTCATGAACATCTCAGAAAATGGACAAATGATCACCCCATTGACAACATCATAGGAAATCCCTCACGACCTGTGTCCACCAGAAAACAACTTGCCACTGATGCCTTGTGGTGCTTCTTCAACTCCGTCTTGTCCAAAATTGAACCCAAAGACTTCAAGGATGCTCTTACAAAAGTGTCTTGGTTCACTGCTATGCAAGAAGAATCCATGAGTTTGATCGTCTTGATGTTTGGGAATTAGTACCACCACCTGAATGCGCAATGATCATTGCTCTTAAATGGATTTTCAAAGTTAAGCTTGATGAGCATGGTGATGTGTTGAAAAACAAGGCTCGACTAGTTGCTAAAGGATACAGTCAACAAGAGGATATTGACTTTGAAGAATCGTTTGCACCTGTCACTCGTATTGAGGCCATTAGAATCTTTCTTGCCAATGCTGCCAGCAATAACATGATTGTTTATCAAATGGATGTTAAGACTGCCTTCCTAAATGGGGACTTAAAAGAGGTGGTCTATGTTACTCAGCCTGAAGGTTTCGTGGACCCAAAAAGACCAAATCATGTATATCGCTTAAAGAAGGCACTCTATGGTCTCAAACAGGCTCCGAAAGCTTGGTACGACACACTATCCAATTTCTCCTTGCAAATCAATTTACCAAGGGTGCAGTTGATCCTACCTTGTTCACTAGGAAGACTGGAAACAAGCTACTTCACGTTCAAATCTATGTTGATGATATTATCTTTGCATCATCTGACTCTAATGAATGTGATCGCTTTGCTAAGGAAATGAGTTCCAAGTTTCAAATGTCTATGATGGGACAAATGTCTTTCTTCTTGGGGTTACATATCTCACAAAATCCGAGCGGCATCTTTATTAATCATGCCAAGTATGCTAGTGACATCCTCAAGAAGTTTGGTTTTGATTCAAGTGACACGGTTGATACACCCATGGTTAAAAGATCCAAACTTGATGACGACTCAGCAGGAGTAACCGTTGATCAGACCAAATACAGAAGCATGATTGGATCTCTCATGTACCTCACAGCAAGTAGGCCAGACCTTCTTTTCGCAGTATGCATGTGTGCTAGATATCAATCCAAGCCCACCAAAAAGCACTTAGAAGCAGTCAAGAGAATCTTCAGATATCTCCAAGGGACAATTCACATGGGTCTTTGGTACCCTAAAGACAGTGCAATGGCTCTTACAGCCTACTCAGATGCTGATCATGCGGGGTGTCAAGATACTCGCAGAAGTACTTCCGGAGGTGCTCAATTCTTGGGTGAGAAACTTGTCAGCTGGTCATCCAAAAAGCAGATGTGCACTTCGATATCATCCATAGAAGTTGAATACATAGCCATGTCCTCGTGCTATGCTCAAATTTTGTGGATGAGATCACAGCTATCAGATTATGGGTATGAGTTCAACAAAATCCCAATGTATTGTGGTAACAAAACTGCCATTGCCCTGTGTTGCAATAATGTCCAGCACTCTAGAGCTAAGCATATTGACATTCGTCATCACTTCATCTGAGAACAAGTGGAGAAAGGGATAGTGGAACTCTACTTTGTGAGGACAGAGTTTCAGCTGGCTGATATATTTACTAAGGCTCTTTCTCAAGAAAGATTTCAGTTCATTCTTCCACGACTTGGGATGAAGAGCCTCACTTCAGAAACTCTTAAGTCACTCCGGGAAAAGAATGATGATTGAAGGATTGACTTCACATATCCTGGTACATAAATTAAATAAAAAAAAAACAGAAAATTATAAAAACCATAAAAATCTGAAAAATCATTAAAATCCAAAAATATTCTCCTCACGACATGTCTCTTTTGTAATCAATATTATGTACGTTTCTAGAAATGTCATTCAACAATGACAGAGAATCATACATACGCTTGAGCAAGAGTTTTTTGTTTTCAAATAAAGTTTTTTTTTAAAACATGTCGTATCTTAAAATATTCTTCAAAAATATGGCTTGCTGTCATTTCAGGCTGTAACCCGAACGTAAAATTATGGCTTGCTATTACTTCAGATAGCAACCCGCTCTTCATAATGGGGAAAACATGTCGCCAAAAGACGGTTGCCCGGGCACGGATAACTTTATATCTGTGTTTCTTTGATTTAATGTACGTTTCAGTGCATTATTTCTTGTTTAAGAAGAGAAGTCTTCTTTTTATCAAAACAAATATTTTTCTTTCTATGATTCTTCAGAAAATTATTTGTGGTTAAAATGGTGGTTTAATACAATATTTGAAAATCAATTGGGCTTAGATTTTTCATAAATTTGCCACTCAATCTATGACAAAAGGCTTAAATTTTTCATTAAAATTTTAAATAGAAAACGGGTCATAGATTGAGGGGGAGAGTGATTTCAAATTTTATTTTAGATCATCAAATGTTTTTCTTTGTTCGGCTCAAGTAGTGAATGAATATGTGCTGTTATGTGTCACAATATGAATATTTTCATGAGTTTCGTGTTATACTCCAAATCTTTTATAAACTCGTCATAACTGACAATAACAGAGTCCCTCATAATTTGAGGGAGAGCAGTAATATGTTCCAATATCGGCTTGTATAAATCAGACACATTTTCTCCCAAAATTTTATCCAATATTTAAATCAATTGGGATCCAAATTCTCAAATGATTTGAAATTTTTGATCGGGGGAGAGAATGTGATTTAAATATATAATCTGATAAAAAGTGATCATTAAAGACTCAACCAGGCACTCCTCCCTCCATGTGCTAAACAATTTCGAATACCGATGCACATGTTGAAGGGGAGCATTTCTGAAAGATCAAAAACAATTGAGGTACAAATGCTTTGATATCAAATATCATGAGTACCTTGATTGATTTTCAATTGGTTTTAAGGCGGAGAGAACAATACCAAAGACCGACCATTTTACTTTATGCAACGGAGTTATAAGGATGATAAGGTTAGGTATTAGTTCCCATGATCCACCAGAACCGAAGGGATCTTCCCAGGAACAATCCTCTAGTTATAGTAGAAGTACTTAGGAATGATTAAAAAAGGAGAAAAGTGAGATAAGGGAAGAGTGCCGACTGAGATGGAGCTAGGACTGGAACAAACCCAACAAGGTTCTAGTGATCAAGTCTCGGTAAGAACTGAAGGGGTTGAAGAATGAAAAATAAATGTAAATGAGAAAGGGTAAAAAGAAATAGCCCTCCATATATTCAACCTTAAGGCAGAAACCGGGTTCAACTCATATGCTACCGGTGGTTACCAAGGTAACACTAGTATTGAAGACAAGACGTCATGGACCCAGTGACGCATTTCACTAACCTTCCTAGCCACTCAAGTTCTCTTAAAAGGACTTGTTTCAATCTCATGGGGAACCCTGCATAATGTATCGACCGCTCATTGCGAGCCATGTTGATACCAAAATAGGAGACACCTCTACAGTCTCCAGGAGTGGATCAAAACGCACTATTGAGTCTAGAGCCAAGAGATCATCCATAAATCTCAATAGGACACACTTCCAAATATGCTTATTGTTTCACACAATGTGGAAAATAAGGTAAAATATTTAGAGTCCTACGCATTATCCTTGTGGTATTGCCAGAACATCCGAATGATATGCAATATTCACAATGAAGATGGAAATCCTTCTAGAGTGAACATCTCTCAAGCTCTTGGTAGGTGACATGTGAGATCCATCTTGGATCAATGATCAAGTGACAACTGAAAAGCAACGATGGTGCGATTCAAATTTGAATCAAACTTGTTCCAGGATATGGATTGACGGATACTTTTGCAAAAACCTTTCAGTGTGCTCACAAACTAATTTTCGAGCACATTGATTGTGTACAATCTTTCAAACAAAAGTATTTTTGATGGAAATGTGATTCAAAGCATAAAACTCTCTTCGTGTCTCAAAAATGTTTATTATATGACACGCGAGTGATTTCTATAAATCTATTTCTCATCAATCCGTGAATATCAATTCACCGATTCACTCTATCGTGCTGTCTACTTTGAGACATTCCGGTATGAGAACATGCTTAGTATGAAGATTTGATGCATGGGAATTGCACCAAGCTTTACCTCTCGAGGGATCTCAAGAAGCTTACAACCCCCACAAGGCAGTGTACCTGATCGTTGTAGTATAGTATAGTGACAAGTACCGGGGCATTGATCGTTCAACTCAGGAATAGTGTCGCTAGGATTAGAAAGCCTAAAAACTGGGTCTAGAGGTGAGAGATGATTCTTTTTGTATTTTTTATATTTTATAAAAGCAAGTAAAAATCTCGGTTTTGGCAGAGTGAGCGGAATTAGTTGCTAGCCAACTAACCCAATAACTACAGATGCAATAAAAATAAAATAACAGAAATGAAAATAAAGCTAATTAATAATGTGGTGTGAACAATAGATGGGAGAATTGTGTTTACTTAGATTTCACTACTCCCTAGATATCTTTTACAGATTAATTGTTTGTTACAGTTGCATGGATGACGGGTTATATTCCTTAATACCAATCATGGGGTGGCGTACTTACTTCCCCAATTCTATAAGCTCCTACTTCACTCCTATGTCGAGCCTGCAAGAAGCTCCTAACATGGGATCACTAGAATTCGCTCATGCATTAAATACAACCATAAAACTTAGTACACATCGGTTCATGTTTCTTAAGACGTTCAAGCAAGTTACACAATGGAGATCTGCTAGTTTTCTTAAGCCTAACATTGAAATCATTCATCCATTACAACTATAAACAAGCAATCAACCTATAATCAACATATAGGTTTCATTACATCTAAGAAAACATACAAGAGATCTAGCCTATCATGTTAAAATCAAGACAAGCGTAAGATATATTCAAACAACACATAGACATATTGAATGAATTGAAAGGATACTTATCTCAATTGAACATGAAGGGTTTCAAGGGATGAAAATACTTGAAAATACTGTAAAAGTCGTGTTAGGGTTTATGAAGTTCGCCCCTAAAATTCTCCTCTCAAGTTACACACTTAATGAATGAAAATTAGAAAAGTATATATAGATTTCATGAGGTGACGGCGTCAAGAGGAAAGTTCTGACGCCGTTATCTCGCCGCCAATAAAATTCTCGGATTGCCTAGATCCAGATCTGACGCCGTCATGTGTATTCATGCTCTGGGCCGTCACCACTTTTACTCTTGACGGCCTTGATCTGACGCCATCACATTTTCTCTGGGCCGTCACTAAAATTGCTCTTGACGCCATCATCAAAACCTTCTTGACGTCGTCAGGTACTGTTCCCAGCAAGGAAAATTAAGACTTTGCCGTTTTCTTCACTATTATGCTCCAAAAACGTCCAAAATGCTTCCTTTTCCAGAATTCACTCCTAAAGTACCTAAAATCACAAAAGGAACGATTTAGGGCAGTATTTGATCAAATAAAATCCAATTCCGGCTTAAATGACCCCCTAAAAACGGATCATTTTTCGCCTCATCAAGATTCTAAAGTAGATTCTTTGGAAAATTCATTACTATAAGCTAGAAATTCTTGTCAAGGAGAGTCTTCTTTAAAAGAGACTCTACCTGATCATAGTTCAGTTTTCACAGAACCGGAGGGTAGTCTGTCCTCGCAGAATGAATGACAAAGCTATATTCGTTCTCTATCTTTATTGCTAACTGTTTTATTTCAGGGACACATATAAAGATGGAGTTGATGGTTCCCATTTCCAGCTGAATCGGGTCAATCCATACCTCATGCTCACACATCCTCCTTACTATCTATGATGATCATGAAGGATGAGAGACTCCCTGCACTTAATGTTGAGAGACTACCAACAATGCTTCTGCAACTCTGATGAAAAGTCTCCTAATACAGAAGGGTGTGAGCATGACGGTCCTAAAGTCACTACATCACATGAAGGGAATACTTCTATGGATGAGCTTGGAGATTTACTATGGCTGATGATCTCAAAGAAGCTCAAAGATCACTCAACTCAAAGGAACTCAAATCACAAGTTCATTGCTTGAAGTAAAAAGTTAACACAAATTGAAGAATCAGAACCTACGAGCTACAAAGTCTAAAGAATGCTTGAAGAACAAAGAGCTTAATTTCAAAGGTGACCTCGGTTAGGGGGAGATTGTTAGGAATACAAATATTCCTATGAAAGACTCGGTCACCTAAATATTGTAATAGCATTAAGCTAGCTCATAGTTAGTTTAGTTATTAGTTAGAATTAGTTTAAGTAACATCGTGGAAGAAGGACGGGTCTTTACCCACTGTATGCCTGATCCACAGCCCGGGTGTGGGCGTTTTTATTCTTTGTATAAATACCCCTCTCCCACCAAGGAAGAGGGTTGGACCTTCTCATTCTTAGTAATCTAATATTTCATTTTCTCTCTCAAGGTTCCAAGTTTTCTTTCTCCTTCTTTCTCTCTTAATCCATACGCCACACTAACCACCATAATCATCATGTTTGTGACTTAGTGACTATCCTACAGATCATTTGTATGGGTATGAGGTTTAGTTGTTGGTTGACTTGGAACAACATCACTTGAGTTGTGACAAGAGTCAAGTTTTCTCCTCCAAACGGGTTTGACGGAGATCCTTGCGGTTCTTTAAAACTTGGGTTTTTGGTTGTTGGGAGATGACATGTTTGGATGTGTGAACATTTATGATGGAAAGAAGGCATTTCTAGTGTAGGAAAAATGTGGTTTAGGAAGGTAAATTTTGAGAGATAGTTTGGGACAAAGTATGTTTGTGGATTTTGGGAAGTATAGGGTTAAGTGGGTCAAAAAGTGATAAAGAAAACAGTAACTGATGAGTGCGCAAACACTCATCATTTTTATCGTATTTAAACTGCCAAAACATACAAAAACAATCGAAAAGTCATCAAAATACTTAAATTATCTCAGGGATTGTGTTTTATGTGTTTTAAATGCAAAATGAGCAAAAACAAATGAAAAACGATCAAAGTTTGCAATATTGGCAGTTTCAGTCCCCCAAGTTTCAAAATTTGTCAAAAATAGTCCCTATGCATTTATTTTAAAAGAAAAGTCAACCCAAGTCCTTAAAAATTCAAAAGATATCAAAAACGGACTTTGGGTGAAAAGTTTGGAAAATTTACATGATGGTCCCTGGAGTTTGGAAATTTGCAAAAACAGTCCCTGGGAATTTTGAAAATAAAAAATTGCAAAATTGGCTTTTGGAATATTGAACTTGGCAACATTGGTCCTTCTTGGTACTTTTGGGGAACTACAAATTCAGTCCCTTGGTTTTGTGTAAATCGCAAACATGGTCCTTGTGTGAAACTCTTATACCAACCGGACCCTTAATCTAATTAAACCAAAACCAAATCTAACCCATCCTTATAACTCCCCCCAATCCAATAATAAATCCACCCAAAGCCCACATAATCCTTACCAGGCCCAAGTCTTATACCAGCCCACCCCTTTTTGTTATAATAATCCAACCAGGGTCAAAACACAAAGTCAACCCTACCCCCCCCCCCCCCCCATCTCCTTCACCTCCTTTTTGCCCGCCAAAACCAGACACAACCTCTGCCACCTCCCAACAATCTGGTTCCCCCAACATAACCTACACCAGCCACCCTATTCCCCACCTCAAATGTCAACCCCAAACACAATCATTACCCCCCTGCTCATCTAACTCAGAAACCCACTACAACAAATTGGTGTTTAAATGGAATCAATGGTGGAGATGATTGAAGAGCCATCCAATGGCCCCAAATGGATGTTGGAAAGAGAAGGGAAGCTCAAGACAAAAACCCTAGTTCTAATTTATTTTAAATAGTCATTGTAAGCCAATTTTTTTGGCAGTTAGATAGTAGTAGGTAGTTTTAGTATAGAATTAATTAGTTTATGTTAATTTAGTTCTAAGTCTTTCAATTTAGTGTTGTAACTCACATTGTCAGTTAATCAAAATTTTAAAGTTTTAATTACAATTACTTCTCTAAATTGTTGTTTGAGCTTATTTGTATTCTGTTTATGTTAAATGCTTATGTACAATACACCACTGCTTATTTATTGATCACTTCTGCTTATTCACTCTCAGTTTAGTCTATTAGGTCATTTATTTTCCAAATTCTAGCATAAAATCTGCTTTTGGCATTTAAAAACATCAACAACACCCC